>PVKM010001564.1:0-64117 GCA_004027735.1 Carollia perspicillata
ATGGAAAATCCTATAGATTCTACCAAAAACCTGCTCAACCTAATAAATGAATTTGGCAAAACAGCAGGATACAAAGTCAATATCCAGAAATCAAAGGCATTTGTGCATACCAACAATGAAACAGCAGAAGCAGAAATCAAGAAAAAAATCCCATTCGATATAGCAAAAAGAAAAATAAAATACCTAGCAATAAACCTAACCAAGGAGATAAAAGACCTGTATGCAGAAAACTACACAACACTGAAGAATGAAATCAAGGAAGACACAAACAAATGGAAACATATACCGTGTTCATGAATTGGAAGAATTAACATCATCAAAATGTCCATATTACCCAAAGCAATATACAGATTCAATGCAATACCTATCAAAGTACCAGTGGCATATTTTACAGACATAGAACAAACACTTCAAAAGTTTACATGGAACCATAAACGACCCAGAATAGCAGCTGCAATTTTGAGAAAGAAAAAGAATGTAGGAGGGATCACAATACCTGATACCAAACTGTATTACAAGGCCACTGTCATCAAAACAGCCTGGTACTGGCATAAAAACAAGCACATAGACCAATGGAACAGAACGGAGGGCCCAGAAATAATCCCAAGTCACTGCAGTCAGTTAATATTTGACAAAGGGGGCAACGCCATAAAATGGAGTAAAAATAGTCTCTTGAACAAATGGTGTTGGGAGAACTGGACAGGTACGTGCAAAAAAATGAAACTTGAGCACCAACTTACAGCATACACAAAAATAAATTCAGGATGGATAAAAGACTTAAATATAAGCTGTGACACCATTAAAATACTAGAGGAGAACATAGGCAGGAAAACTCATATATCTCACGCAGCAACATTTTTACTGATATGTCCCCCAGAGCAAGGTGTATAAAGGAAAGAATAAACAAATGGGATCTCATCAAAATAAAAAGCTTCTGCACCGCTAAAGAAAACAGCATTGAAATAAAAAGAGAACCAACTATATGGGAAAACATATTTGCCAATGATACCTCACACAAGGGTTTAATCTCCAAAATATACAAAGAACTTACACGACTCCACTCCAAGAAGACAAGCAACCCAATTAAAAAATGGGCAAAGGACTTGGACAGGCATTTCTCCAAGGAGGACATACAGAGGATCCAGAGACACTTGAAAAGATGCTCAATATCGCTAGCCATCAGAGAAATGCAAATGAAAACCACAATGAGATACCACCTGACACCAGTAAGAACGGCCACCATAAACAAAGCAGCAAACAACAAGTGTTGGAGAGGTTGTGGAGAAAAGGGGACCCTAGTTCACTGTTGGTGGGATTGCAGACTGGTACAACCACCATCGAAAACAGTATGGAATTTTCTCAGAAAACTAAAAATGGATGTGCCTTTTGACCTAGCAATTGCACTGCTGGGATTATATCCCAAGAACCCTGAAACACCATTCCAAAAGAACCTATGCACCCCAATGTTCATAGCAGCACAATTTACAATAGCCAAGTGTTGGAAGCAACCTAGGTGCCCATCAGTAAATGAATGGATCAAAAAACCATGGTACATATACACAATGGAATTCTATGTGGCAGAAAGAAAAAAGGAGCTCCTACCCTATGCAACAGCATGGAAGGAACTGGAAAACATTATGCTAAGTGAAATAAGCCAGGCAGTAAAGGACAAATACCATATGATCTCACCTTTAACAGGAACTTAAGCAACTAAACAAACAAGCAAGCAAACTATAGCCAAAGACATTGAAATAGAAAATGTGATGACAGTAACCAGAGAGGAGAGGGGAGGGAATTTCAGGGGAAAAAGTGAAGGAATCACAGGAACAAGTATAAAGGACACATGGACAAAAACTAAGGGGGGTGGAAATGGGAGGGAGGTGGGGAACACTGGAGGGTGGACTGGGACGGGAGTAAAAGACAGAAAACTGTACTTGAATAACAATGAAAATAAAAAAATAAAATAAAACAAAATAAAGAAAAACAGGAACCTGAAAAACTTCTCTCCATCACTAATGATCAGGAATAAAATCAAAACCACAATGAGATAATCTCAAATCTGTTAGAATTGCTGTTACCAAAAAGACAAAAGATACCAAGTGCTGGTGGGGATATCGGGAAAAGCAAACCATTGTGAACTTGTGGTAGAAATGTAAAATGGTGCTGCCACTATGGATAACAATATGGAGGTTCCTCAAATAATTAAAAATAGAACTACCATATGATCCAGCAATCCCAATTCTGGGGATATATACAAAGGAAATGAAATCACTATCATGAAAAGATATCTGCACTCCTATGTTCATGACAGTATTATTTATAACAACCAAGATATTAAAAACCACCTAAATGTCTGTCAGTGGATGAATGGATAAAGAATATGTACTATATATACACAGCAGAATATTATTCAGCAGTTAGGAGGAAAAAATCCTGCTATTTGCAACAACATTGATGAACCTTGAATGCACTATGCAAAGTTAAATAAGAGATTTACAAATACTGTATGATACCATATATGTGTGGAAACTAATAAGCTGAACTCATAGAATTGTGGTTACCAGGAGTTTGGGGGTACGGAAAACAAGGAAACATTGGTCAAAGTGTACAAACTACCAGTTAAAAATGATTATGTTCTGGGAGTTAATGTCCAGCATGGTGATTATAGGTCACAATATTGTATGGTTAATGTGGTAGGTGTTAAGAGACCATATCTTAAATATTCTTACCACAAAGATAAATGCTAATTACATGACATGATTGAGGTTTTAGTGAATGCTATGGTGGTAATCATTTTGCAACATGTGTATCAAATCAACACATATATACCTTAAACTTATACAAAGTTATGTGTCAATCATATCTCAATAAAGCTGAAAAAACCCTTTTTCCTATTTTACATATTTCAGTCACCTTCCTCTCTTTCTCACACACACACACACACACACACACACACACACACACACACGGATGAAACCACCACAGATATTAGGTAGAAGGCCTAAAATGCGTAAGACCACCCTGATTAAGTGTCTTCACAACTAACCAAAATTTTGAAATTAATTATTTCATAGGATGACTTAGAATTATTGAGAAAATATTTATTCTATTTATCTTCCTTATTAATTTGTTCAAATCACTTTCTGTAATTTTCTGAGTGAAATTAATTTTCCCTCTGGTGTGGTCATAAATTCTCCCTGCTCTTTCAAACACTATATCTCTTCAAGAGACAAAGGTACTTTGTGACTCTTATTTTCTGTTAAGTCAACCTAATTTATGGATCTCTCTCCAATCTAATATTTCTCTCTCTTGTTTTAAAAGATGACTGTTTACTTCAATAATCAAGAGTTTTGGGTCCCATGCAAATTTTCAGTTGAGAAAAAAGGAACATATCATTGCTTTGCTACCCAAAACTTTTATAATTGAGTTAATTTTATTAATTACAATTGTGTGCATTTCTATTTGTGGCTTTTCCTTCAGAGGTTGGTAAAACCAGAAAACGACAGCAACAGCAGAGATATAATGTGCATAGAATGAGCAAGGGTCACAGAAAAGCCCCAAAGAGACCAAGCATTACTGTAAATCAGAACAACACAACACTATGTTTAGGCAAAAAGAAGTTATATTGTTGCTTTTTATTTTCAGTTATTCCAATTTCAGTAAAAATTATAACAAATAAAATTATTTCTTTGAGTACATGCACCAGGGAAACAAATAGTGCATTTCAGAATTGAGGTGAATCAAGACTTTATTCATAAATGGGGGGAGATATGAAGGCTCTGGATATCTCTGATGAAAGCTATTTTTTATGATTACACAGCCTCTTCTATTTTGTTATTTACCTATGATGTGTCCTCAGTGTGCAACTGAGTTTTAGATTTTTTATAGATTTTAAAGAATTATAGAAAGGTAAAAATTTTCCAATGAAAGTTTTATACAATATGCCCTATAACAATTTAAAAATTAAATATATTGTGTGGGTGATTGAAGTGGACATTTTATTGTTCGTGAATGCTTCTATGTACAAGAGTAAACAAATATTTCTTTGGTCTCTAATCCCATGTTCATTGTATTTTTTCTCAATCTCTTCTCAATGATTCTTGATTATTCTCAAACTTTCCATTTTTATAAAATCTCTGCCATTTTGTCCTAGTCTGTATTTGTCTTCTTCCCATTATCTTTCTTTGACTGAGTGTTGATCTTGAATTTGAGCTAGAAATATATACACACATCCAAATTTCCTCAGAGAGAATCTAGATTTTGTAGAACATAAAACTTATATAATTGGGGGCAAGGGACTCTTCAAGTTTTATGTAAATTTATCATATACAGGCAGAGCTTTGAGAGAAATCAGTGCAAGTGAAGGGCACTGGGTTTTTGAGTTCATGGTAAATTATCCCATTATTATCAATACGTTCCAGACCTGTTTTTTTTTCTTTCCATTAATTTCTTATTATATATTTTCTGAAGAACAAAGTATAACAGAGCTTTGGCTACCATTGTTTAGTACCCGATTTTTACCAACTATGAGATGACCAGTTGTGTAAAGAAGCTGTGGACTTGGTAGAAACTCTCAGAGATAAAATTCTTACCAATGCATACCAGTCTATCAACAAAAATTGAATTTAGGTGAGCTTATGAACTAGGCAGGCAATTATTTAGCAATGCAATTTTCACGTTGAAAAAAATGCTGACAAGGACAGAGAGGTATGGATATGGAGACTTGACTTATAGCAAAACAGTTTTGCATTTCTTATGGTGAAAAATAATATGTAAATCCAAAAGGAATTTTGGAAGCAGTTGTCAATAGTGAGTTAAGAGATATATCAACTTATTTATTTATAAGTAGTTCATCTTTAACACTGTTATTCATACTGTTAGAGAAGCAGTATGAAGTGATAACAAAATGTAGATTTGGAATTTAAATTTACTTCAATGAAAACCTTGAGTCTGACACTAGCTGTGAGATTCTAAGAATGCTGAGGTTCAGTTGCATCAAATACCAGATATAAAGAGGAGAATGACAGGGTTATTATAAAGATTCATATAATATTTGTGTGTATGTATAAATAATACTTGATAAATCATAGCCATCATTTTCATCATTGTTAAACATGTATGTTTATATTATATAACACATGCTAGGTACATAATATATACATATAATGGATACAATTGGCATTTAAATAGAAATTAGAGCCCTGACTGGTGGGTTGGGTGTCATCCTGAAAACTGAAGTATTACTGGTTTGATTCCTAGTCAGAGAACATGCCTGGGTTTCAGGCCAGGTCCCGGGTTGGGGGCATGTGAGAGGCAACTGATCAATGTTATCTCTTGCACACAGATGTTTCTCTCCCTGTCTTTTTCCCTCCCTTCCCTGTTCTCTAAAAATAAATAAATAAAATCTTTAAGAAAAACAAACAAAAAAGAAACTAAAGATTAAATACATACAAAGATCTATACTTATGACAGAACAATAAGTATATTATTTAAATACTTTTTACTGTAATCTTTTATGTACAAAGAATTTATCCAAGAGGATTTTCCATTCATTATTATTTTTATAATTATTGTAGGTAGTTATGGATTAACAAATATATCTTTCATTCACTTTCTCCATTCCAAACCTTGAACCACAGAAGCATACTCCATCACTTTTTCCTCTAAAAGTAGTATATAAACAACTGTAAACTAACCTGATATTCCTATTAAGCATTTACATTTATAAAAAACATTATCAAAGTAACCATTTTTTCCATCCCCATCAGAATTTTTCTATTTAAAGTCATAAGCCCACTGGATCGAAAACTTAGTTGAATTAGATGGGTTCAAGGAGAATTTATCAGAAATCATATTAAAAGATAGTCTGAACCAGCCCTGGCTGGTGTGGCTCAGTGGATTGAGCGCAGAACTGCGAACCAAACAACCGTGGTTTGATTCCCAGTCAGGGCACATGCCTGGGTTGCGGGCCAGTTCCCGGCAGGGGACGCACAAGAGTCAACCATACATTGGTGTTTCTCTCCCTCTCTCCTTCCTTTCCCTCTCTAAAGATAAATAAATAAAATCTTTAAAAAAAAAAGATAGTCTAAACCAAAGGATAGCTAGTACCTGGGTCATAAAATATGTTGAAATGAGAGAGATCTGTGTAGAATCATTTCTCAACACAAGCCAAACTCATGATGTTGCTCCAAGACATTTTCAAACTTTATGTTACTACAAATAAATAATTTTATATGAGTAATATTAATGTTTAAAATAATGGTATAATTTTCATGCAAAGCATTCAATCTTTCAAAACTATACAGTTCCATAAGGTTTGACAAATATATACCCTCATTTAGAATACCATCTGCTGTAGAGAGGTCAGCTCCTCCCAGAGGCCATCCTGACACCTAGTGTTAGAGTTTTTGGCTCATCCCTTGCTCACCCAGGTGTGCCAAGGGAGTGGGAGGGGGCTCCTGGTGCCTTGGCCAAAGCCTTTTGGCTCCCACCTGCCCTCTGCACAGTGCTGTGTGGGTGGTTCAGGGCTATGCTATTTATCGACTTAGGGCCACATTACAAGCCAGCTACTTTCTGTAATTCAGGCCTCCCCCTCACAGGACCTCTGGGTAGGCACTAGTCCTTTGGACTTTTCTTGGGGACTCGGACATTTAGGTCAGGTTCACTGACTAATAAGCACCATCTGCCACTTGGGAATTTTCTGAAAGCAAAAGACACATCTCTAGTCTTCAAACTGCACATACCCACCTTGGGTGAAAGGCGTGCCTCTACTGTGGTGTGGTGCTCCATCTCAGCCGCCCTGTAGTCATGGGGTTCTGGTATCAGGAGATGGCTCTGCTGGAAAACTCTGGAAAACCCTGGCTGGTGGGGACCTGAGATGGGGACGCAGCTCCCTCTGGTCTGCAGGAACCCCTGACCCTCCCCAGTTGCTGAGCTGAGATAAACACATTTCTCACAGTACAAAGGACCTCATTGTACTTTCTACAAATGTCGTGTTGCATTTTTCAGTTTCTAACTTAACGTACGAATTGAGGAAAGAAAAAAACACTATCCCAATTAAGTTAATGAACATTTCTATAATTCCAGAAATTTCAATTCTTCACAATTCTAAGAAGTCTCCTAATCTAGACAGAGGCAAACTCTGTTCTTATTTGTCACTATCACTTATATTTTCCTGTTCTAGAAATCCATGTAATAGAAAGCATACAGTATGCTTCTTTAATTTCTTTGCCTCTGATTTCTTTCATCAACATAGTGCTTTTGAGACCCTTGTACATTGTTGTGACCATGAAAAGTTAAAATCCTTTTATACATTTTAAGCAGTGCATTAAATAAATATAGAAAAATATTGATAAATATTTGAATTGTTCCCAAGTTCTTCCAAAATTTTTAAAGCTGTTAGAAACATCTTGTAACATTTATTCCTGTTGCTATAGGTTTTTACTTCCCTTGGTTCTCTAAGAATCCAATTGCCAAGTTATTATACTTCAAAATGGTTACTGCAGTTTTTCTTTATTCTGTGACTAAGAAATTTTCAGTATTTCCAAAGGAAACACAAATCAGTGGATCAATAATCTCTCTCACATATTGTCTTTGAAAATTTAAAATGGAATAAGTAATGCAGAGGTAAATTGGGTGATCTCTAACAAAATTACGAGTTTTTGAACATTATTTTATATTTGTGAACATGTAATCTTAGATTCCTAGAAATGTGATAAAAGGGAAAAATGTTTATGAAGAAAGTGGGAGACTTAGCCTACCCTACATAAACCAGGACTTGATCTAAAGCTTTATTAATTAAAATTATGTAATGTTGATACAAGAATTATGTAATATTGGCCAGGAAATCAAGGATGAGACTTGAAAGGACAATGGAAAAATTAGGAAAGATCATCAACAACAAAGAAATGTCATCGGAGAGGTTGTGGAGAAAAGGGAACCCTAGTGCACTGTTGGTGGGAGTGCAGACTGGTACAACCACCATCGAAAACAGTATGGAATTTTCTCAGAAAACTAAAAATGGAACTGCCTCTTGACCCAGCAATTCCACTGCTAGGATTATACCCTAAGAACCCTGAAACACCAATTCAAAAAAACCTATGCACCCCAATGTTCATAGCAGCACAATTTACAATAGCCAAGTATTGGAAGCAACCTAGGTGCCCATCAGTAAATGAATGGATCAAAAACCTATGGTACATACACACAATGGAATTCTATGCAGCAGAGAGAAAGAAGGAGCTCCTACCCTTTGCAACAGCATGGATGGAACTGGAAAGCATTACGGTGAGTGAAATAAGCCAGGTGGTGAAAGACAAATGCCACATGGTCTCACCTTAACAGGAACCTAAACAACAAAACAATCAAACAAGCAAAATGTAACCAAAGACATTGAAATAGGGAATAGGCTGACAGTGACCAGAGGGGAGAGGGGAGGTAATTTCAGAGGAAACAGGGAAGGGTTTACAGGAACAAGTATCAAAGACATATGAACAAAAACTAGAGGGGACGTGGAAATGGGAGGGAGGGGGGAGCATTGGGGGGTGGACTGGGATGGGAGTAAAAGACAGAAAACTGTACTTGAACAATAATTAAAAAATAATAATAATATCAAAAAAGAAATGTCATCAGAGACCAAAGCTAAGATCATCCATGCCCTTGTATTCACAATTACTATGTACATATGTAGAGTAAAGAAAGTTAATAGGAAAAACTGGATATTGGAGAAGAGCTCTATGGATACTCTATACCACCAGAAAGACCAATAAATGGGTCTTAAAGCAAATTAAATCTGAAACATTGCTGGTCTCAAAAATGGCAAACCTGAATTTGTCCTACTTTGAACACATCATGAGAAAGTAGGATTAATTGGAAAAGACAATAATGCTGGCAAAAGTAGAAGGCATCAGAGAAAAGAGGTTCCAAATATGAAATGAACTGATGCCATAAAAGAATCCATAAGCATGAGTGTACAGGAGCTGAGCAGGGCTGTTGAGGACAAGACATTGTGGTTATCACTCACTTATAGGCTCATCAAGAGTTGAAGCTGTGACACTAGCAGGTAATTAAACAATGCATGTATACACACATATACATGTATGTATACATATAAAGACTATATGTGTGTGGGTATGTACATGTGTGTATATTTGTGTCGGTCAGTTGATTTATGTCAGTCAAATTCAAATATAAAATTGTACCTATCTTTCATCTGGTTCCTTTCTTTAAAAAAATTTTTTTAAGTGTTGTTCAAGTAGTTTTTCGCCTTTTCCCCTCACCTCTCTCTACCATCCCAACCCTCCCTCCCTCCCTCCCCTGTTTCCACCCCTCTTGTTTTTGTCCATGTGTCCTTTATACTTGTTCCTACAAACTCTTCGCCCTTTTCCCCTATAATCCCCTCCCCTTGCCCCTCTGGTCATAGTCAGCCTGTTCTCAATTTCAGTGTCTTTGGTTATATTTTGCTTGCTTGTTTGTTTCGTTGATTAGGTACTTAGACTACATATTTTTAAAGTCTTGAGAAACAATGAAAACAGAAACTATTCATTAGAAAAAATAGTCACAAGTCAAGGACAGTTATTTTATAGATGGACACTCTGTTACATATGAAGAAATACTTAATTTCATTAATAAAAATGAAATAAACATTACAGCCACAATTCAGGACCATTTTATACTCATCAAATGCTCAAAAACGGAGAAAATGTGATAAATGCCAGAGTGTCTACTCTGGTATTTATTCCAGAGCTTTTATTCCCACAAGAATAAAAGCTTGTGGGAATGCTTATGAGCTGCTGTTGAGGATGCATGTTAGTTATCATTATATTGTAATGAGAATGTCAGAAAACCTAAACCATCAGTGACTTAACTTGAATGGTGGCTATTTCACTCTCGCATTAACATGAAAATCTTATCCCTAATATGGAATTCTAACATCTGGAGCCCATGCTCCTTTTTCGTTTGTTTATTCCCGGATGCACAGTCCTTCCCTCACAATCTAAGATTCCTCCCCTTCCAGCCATCTTATCTTCATTCTACAAAAGAAAAGAATGACAATGAGGAGGGCATATACTTTTCTTTCAAGATTGCAACCACCTCTGCTGCATTCTATCAGTCAGAACTCAGCCATTGAGCTGAAAAGCAGACTGAGGAATAAGTATTGGATATCTTTACTAGTCTCTTCTACAGATAGGAAAATTTTACTATGATTTTAGAAAATGATTTTTATATTATCATATAATATTATATTATCTTCATTTTTACAAAACAAAAATTGCACTCCTAGGTATATATCCTAGAGACACACATGTTTACAAAGATACATGAACAAAGGCATGCAAAGCAGCATTTCTAGGAAAAGAAAAAATATATAGCCATAATATCCATATGTCCATTAATTGAAGGACAGATTGTTACATGTTTAGTGAAATACTGTAAAAGACAGAGGAAATTTAGAAACATAATATTGAGTAAAAATGCATGTTATAGAAAATACAATCTTTCAGTGGTTATTCCATAATTGCTATACTATGCAGAATGTGTCTGTAGTTTTAGATGGCATCTCCTAATTTGTTTCACATAGACCTCAGGAGTTGGCTAAAAACTGCAATTTGTTTTCAGATTTAGTCTCAGAATTTGGAAAGCTGAAATGCTAAATGTTTACTTCATTGTTGTTTCTGGCATACTTGAGTTGTATTTGATCGAGAGATTACCTACTTACTTTATTCTCAGCAGTGTAACAATCAGCAATACACAGCAGGCATCGTCCAGATTTAATTTTAACATTTAAATAATTGATTTCAAAGATAGGTTCCCATAACAAGTTAACTCAAAGCAAACATCGTAGTGTTTTGTGTATTGTAATTCTGTCATCCAGTTGGTGTATAAGTTCATACATACTTTTGCAACAGTGAATTTAATGATGGTAACGAATGACACACCAGAACAGTTAAATGTTTTCAAATAGTTGAAACAGGAAATGGATAGCCATTCTGAATATTAAGGGAGCATTAGCTAGAAAACTATAGAGGACGTTACATCTTGTTTGAGCCAACAAATGTGTATTTAAATTTAAATATCAATTCCAGGCAGAATAACAGAGATTATGTTACATTGTTTGGCAGACTTAACAGTCATTAAGAAATAAACTTTATGAATATCTTTAGCTGGATCCTACCAGTGAAAGTCCCATTTCCAAAGTTTTCTTATCTTGTAAAGATGAAGTAAAAGCAGAATATTAAATTTGTCACCCCAAGAAAAACTCCAAAATTATGTACCACATATAATACGCAATAAACAGAAAGTGAAAAAGAAAATATGAGACACACCTCCAGAAATGCCAGTCGAGAATAAGTATGTAGCATCACAAATGAACAGTAGAGTGATTGCTAGAGCTCTCCTGAAGTTCATCATGCTTAAAAGCTACTAAATTTTAATTCAAATTGTATAACAAGTAGTTTTAAAATGACATTTCGGATTTATTCTTATATCTCAGAGGTTCATTTTGTCACTAACAAAAATCTTGTTTATAACTTTGGCTCATTTGGCATTTAGCAAAAATGTGTACTCAGGGTCTTCTCATTTATAAATATTATAAAGGCCCATTGCTTGGGCTTCCCTCTTAAAGGACAACTGGAAACAAAAACATTTTCTTTTACCTTTTATACCTGCTTTGCCTGAGTCTAAGTTCTTAAGTTAGTCTCTCTATCAGCTTAATGAATCCTTATTCCTTTATTTTTCTTTCATTTTTTACTGTACCTGTGAAGATAATAAGTCTGAAATATAGATGTCTAACTACTCTGGATCTCCCTTGACTACTTTAATAAATTTGATTCTGTAAGACAGAGTATTCTAGGAACATGTGTTTTTGTCCTCTACATTTTTAGTATTCCAGTTTCATTCAGATGTTTCTTTACTTTAACAAAAAAATAGCATATTGTCCTTACTTTAAATCTCTTCTTCTTTTGAATTGCTCATTAACAAAAATTACCATCCTGTTCTTAGTGAAAAAACACAGTCTGGGTCTTTGAGCACTAAAGCTTCTGCCCAAATTTACGTCATTAATAAATTCAGGTCCAAGTTGAGATGATGTGATGAGGTCTTAAGACTTGAGCATATAGAAAAGCCATTTCATTTCAAAAGATTGGACTATTTGTTTTTTTCCTCTCAAAATAATTCTACATCTAATGCACAGCATTGTGATTATAGTTAACAATGCTGCATTATATACTTGAAATTACTAAGAGCCTCAGCCTTAAACATTTTCACCACCAAGAAAAAAAAAACCCAAATGATAATCATGTGACATGATGGACATGTTAGCTAAAACTAACATATTGCAATATATTGATGTTGACATATAATTAACATGTTGACATCTCAAATTTACACAATGTTATATGTCAATTATATCTCAAAATTTTAAAAAAGCAACATGTATGTTAGCCTGAGAAGCAGCAAAATTTTTCCTTTCTTTTCCATTTTACCCAATGTACAAATACTTAGAAAGCTCAAACACTTGGAAAGCTCAGTTTGTTTTGTTACAGTTTGATATGGGCCTTAACTAGGACTAAATGGCTTTCTCCTTTGATCATTTAATCCTTGTGTCAGCAGACCCTGCCTGTTTAAAAGCTAAGCCAGTGTGGGCCAAGATAAGGGCAGCCAGAGTTCCTTATTTTTTATGCTTACTGAGGCCTAGCCTGCCTGATCCAGTTAAAAACCTACTGCAATATAAGGAGCTGCATTTCGCTAAGGTCAAACTACCACATGACACACAAAAGCTTTGAAACCTGATGCCTCCTGCCCCAGCTGTATCAGAAGTGTCATATTTTCTTCCCCAAATATCAGCTCAAGATTTCCAGCCAAAGATCCAAGAAGTTAGACTATTAAGTAGATAATGAATAGAATCCCTATTCCCTACACTCAAGTTAGAAAACAGTTGAGAGATGATAGCCCTCCCACCCACCCCCTCCAAAAACATCAAAAGGAAATTAATCAAAGCACAGCTTTATTACTGATAAATCTGAATTGGTGGCAGCTAAAAAGGATTTGTAATTTTTTGTGTGTGTGAATTAGATAAACTTAACCTTAAAGGGTCATAAAGAAGTTCCAATATGGCCCAGCCAAATACACACAGTCCTGAAGGACCTGAAACTGTAAAACTCCTGGAAGAAAATATAGGGGGAGTCCTGCAGGGTGTGGCTCAGTGGATTGAGTGCTGTCCTGGGAACCAAAGAGTCACTGGTTTTATTCCCAGTCAGGGCACATGCCTGGGTTGTGGGCCAGGACCCCTGTAGGGGGCATGCTAGAGGCAAACACACATTGCTGTTTTTGTCCCTCTCTTTCTCCCTTCTCTGTTACCTAAAAATAAATAAATAAAATATTTTCTTAAAAGAAGGGAGGTTGTGTCACACCCAAAATATTTCTGCATATTAAAGGAAACAATAAACAAAATGAAAAGTCTGCCTACAGCACAGGAAAAAACATTTGCAAACCATGTATCAGACTAGGGATTAATGTTATTAATTTCAATGGCAAGGAACAAAACAAAACAAACAAAAACTAAATAATCTGAATAAAAACCTGGTAAAGAACCTGAATAGACATTTTTCCAGAGACATGAAAATGGTCAACAAGTGCTAAACTTATTTAATCATCAGGGAAATGCAATCAAAACTACAGTGAGAGATCATCTCACATAGGTTAGAATGGCTAGCACAAAAAAGACAATGACAAGTATTGGTGAGAATGTAAATTAATACAGACACTATGGAAGACACAATGGAGATTCTTCAAAACATTCAAAATAGA
Organism: Carollia perspicillata; assembly: GCA_004027735.1. Lineage (NCBI taxonomy): Eukaryota > Metazoa > Chordata > Mammalia > Chiroptera > Phyllostomidae > Carollia > Carollia perspicillata. The sequence continues at coordinate 13,807 of PVKM010001564.1, forward strand.
GTTACCTTGTGATCCAATAATCCCACTTCTGGGAATATATCCAAATCACATGAAATCACTGTCTGGAAGAGATAGCTACACTCCCACATTCACTGCAGCATTATTCATGACAGCCAAGATAATGAAACAACATAAATGTCCATTAACTTATGAATGAATAAGGAAGATAGGTTGCATATACTCAATGGAATATTAGTAAACCATAAAAAAGAAGGAAATTCTGCCATTTGTGACAACATGGATAAACTTAGAGGACATTATGCTACTTAAGTAACTACACAAAGAAAGACAAATATTGTATGATACCACTTATGTGTGGAATCAAAAAAAATAACAAACAAAAAAACTGAACTCAGTAACGAGCAGAAACTGAGGCCGGGGTGTGGGAGTAAAGGAGAGATTTAAAAAAAAAGAATGTAAATGGTGATTGCCAAGGCTTAGAGAGAGGGATCTGGGAATTCATTGTTTAATAGATGCAGTATTTTAGTTTTAGAATATATTGAGGTAGTTGATTTTTGTTATGGATAATGTATTATTCATGTGTCTTGAAAAAATGGAAAAAATGAGATAGTGCAAACTGATCAGTTCCCAAATTACATTCTGACTTTATATTTATTGTGAAATACATTCTTCTGACTATTCATTGCATTCATAAGTGCAGTAAAATAACTATGACCCTTAGATTTTGACAGCATGAATATTACTTTAAAAGCTGCCATGAAAAGATTGATAAATTCAACATTTTCAGAAATCTTGAAAAGAGGATAAAAGTACCTCATTTGGAAAAAAATTACATCAAATTTTAATGAAGAATTCCATTTTGAGAAGAGTAAATTTGGAAAAGTGGATATTTTGTTAAATATCTTGCAGAAAATTGCTTTTGGCCAATTGGCCTACCCACCCTCTCAGCTCACTTTGTTTCAGCAACACTCACCTCTACCACTTCCTCAAATAAGTTGAAATTCTGTTTGCCTTTCTCTTCACGTTAAATTTTCTATTTTCTTTTTCACCTGAAAAGTTCCCCTGCTTTCCTCAAGTCATACCAAGTTACTCAAAGCCTGTATTACTCATTTTAATATGAAAAAGGAACATAACAAATGTTAAAATATCATGGAAAATACCAAAATATAATGAACAAGCAAGGATATATCTGCAGAAGTATAGCAAACTTTTACTGTCTATATTTATAAAAATATATAAACATAAATAGTTATATAAAACCATAGGAAGCAGTAAATCCCTCAATTTGAATAAAGCTAAAAACAGGAAAGCAATCCTAAAAAATATGTGATGGCTAATAAATAAGAAAACAATTCAATCTTGTTGTTAATCAAAGATACATGTATTAAATATCAATGAAGTTCTAGTTTTCTTCTATTAAATTAAATAATTTATAAAATGTTAATGTTAATACTGATGAGAGTACAATGAAAATGACATTTTTTTGCACTGTAGTGGGAATATAAGAGACTGATAGAAGCAATTTGCTAGCATACATCAAATGTCTTAAATATATACGAACCTACTAACTTGTGATTCAGTTATTTGAATTTCAAGAATCTATTCAAAAATAAAAATAGAAATGAACAGAGCATTATTTATAAGAGTGAAAAATTGGAAATGGTCTCAATGGTCACTCTTCAGAGTCACATAGCAGAATCTATAGAAAATTTAGTTTTCTGAAAAATCATACATTTTAGAACAAATGAAAGTAAGAAATGTTGAGGCAACTTTCACTCAGATAGCATTTTTAGTATATAGATTATCAAGTATTCAAAATGTCATAATTGCTAATTATAGAAATTCTGACAGCTGGGCTTTGAAGTATTTGTTAAGGCAACTAGCTCTAATGAGTTTTCTAGAATGAATTCAAGTGTATTTTAAAGAAGTGTGCAAAATGGTTCATTTTTCATCTCACACTTTTCTAGAAATCAAAATAGAGTAAGAGGATAGATAATTTTCTATTCAATCTGTTAATATCGATATAAACAATTAACTCAGAACCTGTGTAGATTAGAATGATTAATACTTTGTGGGCAGAAGGAAAAAGCAACACAAATTCTAAATTATCCAATATAAATTTATGGGTTATTATATCCATACACTGATATGTTATATGAATAGGCCAATTCAATTTACTCTAAACAGTTATTTTTCTGCAGAGGTGAAGTATTTTGCATTTGGAGGATAATTTTAAATAATTACCCACATTTTAATGGTGTTAATTCTTCCAATCCATATACTTCAATTTATCTGTATCTTCCTTAATTTCTTCATTGTTCTGTAGTTTTCTCAATACAGGTCTTTACCTCCTTGGTTAAGTTTATGACTCAAACAATCAAAGGCAATTTTGCTAAAAATAAAATAAATTAAAATAAAATAATCACCCACACAGTTAACTGTATGTGTGTGTGTGTGTGTGTGTGTGTGTGTGTGTGTGTACTCTAATCGCTTAAAGATTTAGGTAAACTTATTAAACACATATAATTCTTATACCACAAAATTTGATGAACAATGTCTCTATTTTCTTAGAACTCAAATTAAGTCTAACTTCCATCCCCCATCCTACAGGGTTGCCTGTAAATTCAACCACAGTCAATATTGAAATCTTTACACCTTACCTCACAGCTGCTTCCAACACAACACTATGAATTTCCCAGAACAACACTTCTGGTTTTTAATCCAGAAGTCTAAGTCAGCATGGTTCCTGGTGTTGCATAACTTCACTGTGCCTGGCACTTAGAATACATAAAACTTGATACAAGCTATAGAATCCACCTCCATATTTGCAAAAAGAAGCAATTAATAAGACCCACTACTCAAACACCCAATCAACCTCAACTTCCTTCCTGCATCTCCTTTTGCTACTTTAAAAATTATTATTTCTCTTCCCTCTTTTCAAGGAGCAGTCTTCAGAAAAACAATAGCCAAGAAGATTGGTGTGTTTCCTTTATATGTGAACTGACCGTAAATTAAAGAAGCACCAAAGAGTGACTTTGCTTACAACAGAGTGGGAATAAATATAAAGAGAAGAAAGCATGAACAGTAACTAATAGCTTTAACCGGCATTATTTATATGGATATTTTTTGTTTGAATGCTGTATGTTATTTCTTTATGTATCAGCTTGAATAAAAAGAGTTCTACAATTGAAAAAAAGTGATTCTTTTTCCCCAAAAGATAAGTTCTTAGATCAAAGAAATAAAGAAATAGGAGTACCTCTGGAAGTCTAAAATAAATGCAGCATCCAATGTTTCTTAGAAGATACAATAATGTCAAATGATATCTTTACCTGTAAGTATAGTTGATTCCTTATTTCAGGAATTCTCCTTTCCCCTGCTTTTCCCTGTTTTGTTCCCATGCAAGGATGTTAACAAAACATGTGGCACTGTCTGTGACTGGCTCACTGTGTCTACTAATAAGTAAAATTATTACAGTAGAATAGGTGGCCAGAGGGGAAATAAAGGCAGGACACTCACCTTTACAATCTAACAAAGAACTTAGTACAGGAGGCTAAAAGCAAAACTCACACATTGACCCAATAATCCTGACCTGGTTCCATAAGGTTGCCAGATTTCCCAAACAACAAGTGTAACTATGATGGTGTAGGAGGGGAGTAGCCCTTGAAAGTCTCTGTATATCATCTCCACTAGCTGGGAAAAGGGAAACCTTGAGATTGTGTATTAATCCTAAAACCTGGAAGGGAGAAGGGAATGAGTCCACAGTTCCCAAAGGGGGAAAAAAAAAAACATAAAACAACCTTGGTTAACTGCCAGACTCACATCATGTATGCAAAATGTACAAATAGAGTCTGGAACAAGATAAGGATTCCGGCTAAGAGACCTTCACACATACCTACATTTGGGTAGTCATGTCTCCTCAGGGGAATATGGCACCACCTTTACCCAACAATCAAAGTGTAACTTCTTCACCCTGACCCCAACTGTATAAGTCCCCAGAACAAAGGACTCATGCTCTTCTCTTGGTTTCTCCACTCTTTTTGCTACACATGGTAAGGGAGCACTGGCCATCCAGCCTCTGGCCAAAAGAGTGGGACTTTGGCCTCTCTTTTGGCCACCTGGCCTCTGACCACCTGGCCCTGGCCACACTATTTTTGTCACCCCCGCCCTAGCAACCTTTGTTTTGCTTTTCCATTAGAACTTAGCATTAATAAACTTTGCTTGCATGCTAGTAGGCTTGCTGGCCTGTAATTCTTTACTGCCATGGGTGGAAGAACCAAGTTTCTTCTTGGGGAGTTTCTCCCGTAATAAAATAACACAAATTTTACCCACAAAGGGGCCAGTTGTTCTGTCTCTATTACCACAGACTGTACCCTTCATTCCAATCAGCCATTCTATAGTCAGTATCACTTGTCACAGAAAGTACTGGACAAGATAAAAAGATGACACACAGTAGGAGAGGAAAATCCTGCCAGCGTCTTGCATTTCCCAATAGCAAAGAGTTAGCATGATCATTCCCATGATACAGTTCTTTTTCATCAACTCGAAGTATAGGTCTTGTCAGTCGATCCAAAGTAAGTGTCTCAATACTATTCCAGAAAAATACTTCTAGAAGTAAAAACCTGCAATTCTATTTTGAAGTTTCTTTTGCATTTGTACCAAAGCTAAGACACCAAATTGACAGAAATAGTTCAGACTGTGGAGGTTGAGGTTACAGTAATTTACACAATAGGAGAACCAAGAATCATGAAGGCTTGGGTTTAACAGTAGCAATGTTGGAATTCCTTTCCCATTTCCCACAAACAAGGGAGATAGGATCCTAGATCCTTTGCACTTCTGAAGATCAAATGGAAAATGTCATTAGGAGTGCCCAGAAAAAGTACTCCTTAGGTCACTTACTTCTCTGAGCCATACACAGATTTTATCCATAAATCCAAATGACTAAATCCACCTGGTTGTCATTTTTATGGTGATGCTAAAGGTAGACAATGGCCTTGGTATGAATCCAGATAGCAACTTGAGTGTTTGAGAAATACATCAGAATTGAATATGATTTAAAACATTTCCTACTCAGTCTTAAGATAACCGAACAGCTGGGAAATACTTGCACAACTTGGGTTATTTCTTATCACTAATAACCACTGAATGCTGTAGCAGTCATTCTTTCTCAATTGTATGGTGGCAAAATTAGTATTGTTAAATGTATGCTTTATTCTTCCTAAAATTAATACTCATTAAATTAAATATTTAAATGCAGTGGACCAAAAGCACTGCCAACAAATAGATAAAGAAATCAAAGCCAAAAACATAAAAAAACAACAAACACAAAAGCCCTATGTTTAACTCTAGTAGCAACTTTTATGTCTTTTCTTCTCAGACAAAATGGTTCCTGTGTTAACCATCTCCAAAATGCTTCACTACATGGCTGTATGCCTGTTCAGTGCCCCTGTATTTGCAAGATTCATTAGTCCCACCTGAAATTTCCCCCATGGTAGCCAGTGACAGATTGGGCTGGTAGCAGGCAGTGTTGCTCTAGTCATAGGGAGAAATACATGAAATTAATCCTGTGCTAAAATGGATCTTCCAAAAATATTTTTCTATTTAACTTAACAGTAAAAAGAGGAAACTAGACAAGACCTTGGTTAGGTTATAAAATCTGCAATTAATTTTAATATGAACAAAAGAAACCCTCCTTACAGACCATCAGTCATTACAGTATAATCAATCATTTATGTCATTTCATCCAGGATGGAGAGTAATAGGAAATTAGACCCTAAGGCAGTTTTAGTTTACTGTCGATGGCTGGATGTTTAGGGCAAACTATCTTACAAGTCTCTCTCTCTCTCTCTCTCTCTCTCTCTCTCTCTCTCTCTCTCTCTCTGTCTGTCTCTCTCTCTGTCTCTCTGTCTCTGTCTCTGTCTCTGTCTCTCTCTCTACATACACACACAGTAATGAACAAGTTATGCACCTTCTACAACACAAGGACATAATGTTTTCAGTGGAATGAGATAGAATACAAGAAATGATTATAGCTTCCCTCACATACACACTCACATTTGCATTAAAAATCTCCATTTGGGTGGTATATGCAGTTCTAATAAGTAGTTAAGGAATAATGAAGCTTCAAACCCAGAGGATAAGAATAGCATCCTTACGGATTCAGCAGGGACAGACACAGCTTTGAAGCTGTGTTATTAAATATGAGGCTCTGTGTGATTAGAGTAGACACAGGCATTCATGTTAGCAGTTATCATAAAATGACAGCAGAAATTAGGGATTTAGGTTTATGGCAAAGAAAAATGCATCTCTAAAAACTGCAAGTCTATTATGCTTTCTTTTGCAATTTGTTAACTTTTATATAGCATGGGAAGTGAAATCACCTTTATTTTGTCCCTTTAAAATCTTCTGTCCCTCATTGCAACTCCATGAGCACTCCAATTGTTAAAGAATCACTCCTGAAAAACATTTCAAGTTCTTTCAATATTATAGCATCTGCCAAAAAACAAAAAGTTCCATCCAAAATTAGGCAATTCATGTCACTTCTTCACAATGAAATTCATGCATTTGGAGGGGACTGAATATAGAAAAACATGTGTTGAACTTTGTCAATTTCAATTAGTCCTTGAAATTTAAGGGTTTAAAATCAAATAGATACATTTTATATATTTCCTTAAAGAAAATATATAAAAATTAAATGTAGAATCTTCCCTTTCAAACAAGCTTTTCCATCTCTATTTCTATGAAACATAAGAGTTACAATTTCCTCAATTATACAAACTCAAAAGCTCAAAGCCATCTTTTCTTTTTAAGATTGACGCACTGGGCTGGAATCTGAGGATATGGTGTACAGGTTTCCCTCAAAGAAAACCATTCTTTGGTAGCTAGCCCCCAAGATGCCAGCACTGTTCACAATAGCCAAAATGTATAAACAACCCAAAAGGGCATCAATGAATGAACAGATAAACAAAGTGTGGCATATCCATACAATGGAGCATTATTCCGCTATTTAAAAAAATCAAGTACTGATACATGCTATGATATGATGCACCTTGAAAACATTTTGTGAAGTGAGTGAATCCAGACACAAAAAAAGCAGATATTTTGTGACTAAATTTATATAAAATATTCATAATAAGGGAATCACTAGAGTCAGAAAGCAAATTGGTGGTTTTCAAGGTCTGAGGGGAGATGATGATGGGGAGTGACTGCTGCTTAGTGGGCATAGTATTTCCTTTTGGAGTGACAAATATTTTATGGAACAAGATAATGGTGATGGTTGGGCACGTTGTGAATGTAGCAAATGCTATTGAATTTATACCTTTAAATGTTTAAAATGGTAAATGCCTAAATTTTGCTACATTAAAAAAGGAAGCATATCTTTATGTAACTATATGGAAAGTGGCTTTGGTTACTGTCTTTAAATATCAAGTTGCAAAAATGAGTGTGCAGCATGATGGGGCACAGATACATACATATGTGTAAATTTAGAACATTTCCCTACTTTTAGTTAAGATAATGCTAGCTGTTGTAACAGATAAGTCTCCAAATCTCAATGGCTTAAGGCAATTGAAGTTCATTTGTTGCTCTTACAGAATTCAAGATGTTTTTTTATTCTGAACAAGTGTCAACCTTTTAAGCAGGGGTTCAGGGTCCTTCAAAATGTGACTCTGCCATCTTTGACATTGTCATTTTAATTAAACTACAAGAGGAGGAGCAAGTAAGCACACACATGGAAATTTTTATGCGTCTGGACTGAAAGTGTAGCATTTTATTGGTCAAACTGAAGTCACATGGCCTCATTTAATTGTAAGGGAGACTGGGAAATCTAGTCTTTATTTTTGCCCAAGAAGAAGAAAGGTTTAATGAGCAATTAGTTAACCTCTTACACAAATATTTAAGATTTGTTTACTGATTTTAACACTGGGAAGTGTGTCAGGGAAGATTAGAGACAGATTTTCACTTTTTACTCTATAACATTCTATTCTGAATAATTTCCATTGAACTTGACTGTTATGGAACTGTGCCCCTCCTTCAAAATCACATATTGAAGCTCTAATCCCCAAGTACCACAGAATGTAACTTTATTTGGAACGGTTACAGGGGTCCTTTAAAGAGGTGATTAAGGTAAAATGAGCCCAGTAGAGTGGGTCCTAATCCAATCTGATTGATGTCCCTATAAAAAGAAGAAATTCAGACATGCAGAGAGACACTAGAGGTGATTACACATGGAGGAAAGACCATATGAAGACACAAAGAGAAGGCACACATCTGTGAGTCAAGCACAGAAGCCTCAGAAAAAAACAAACCTTACAACTTCAATAACTTTGTCTCCACAAGTGTGAAAAATGAGTTTTGTTGTTTAAGAAAACTAGTCTGTAAGTATTTTGTTATAGCAGCTCTAGAAAACTAAAACAATAATGTATTTTTATAATAAAATAAAAATTAAAACTTGATATGACTACCAAAGTTTCATTTTCCAAATTGAGAGACACAGCTTCCCCATGCCTTACTATCAAATTCTTATCCTTTTTTGTAAGTGTGTAAAAGTGCTTAATGTCACTAATTAGAGAGATGCAAATTAAAACCACAATGAGATACCACTTCACACCCATCAGAATGGCCATCATTAACAAATCAACAAACAAGTGTTGGAGAGGTTGTGGAGAAAAGGGGACCCTAGTACACTGTTGGTAGGTGTAGCCACTGTGGAAAACAGTATGGAATTGCCTCAGAAAACTAAAAATGGATCTGCCTTTTGATTCCACTGCTGAGATTATACCATAAGAACCCTGAAACACCAACCCAAAAGAACCTATGCACCCCAATGTTCATAGCAGCACAATTTATAATAGCCAAGTGCTGGAAGCAACCTAGATGCACATCAGTAAATGAATGGATCAAAAAACCGTGGTACATTTACACAATGGAATACAATGCAACAGAAAGAAGGAGTTCCTACCCTTTGAGACAGCATGGATGGGACTGGAGAGTATTATGCTAAGTGAAATAAGCCAGTCAGTGAAAGACAAATACCATATGATCTCACCTATAAGTGTAACCTAATCAACACAACAAACAAGCAAGCAAAATATAACCAAAGACACTGAAATTGATAGCAGGGTGACAGTGACTAGAGGGGAGGTGGAAGGGGAAAATGGGGGGAATGGGTCAATGGTTTTTAGGAACATGTTTGAAGGACACATGGACAAAACCAAAGTGGGGTAGGATCAAGGGTGGGAAATGGGGATGGCTGGGGTGGGCAGACTGGTGGGAGGAAATGGAGACAACTATATTTGAACAACTATAAATGTGGAAAAAATAAAATGTAGAATAAAAAAACAAACAAAAAACAAATTAAAACCACAATGAGATATCATCTCACACCTGTCAGAATGACTGTCATAAATATACCAACATCAAGTGCTGGCAAGGATGTGGAGAAAAAGGAACCCTTTTGTACTGTTCATGGGGGTGCAGACCGGTGCCACCAATGTGGAAAACAGTATGGAGCTACCTCAAAAATAAAAACAGGACTGCCTTTTGACCCAGAGATCCCATTTTTGGGAATATATCCTAAGAACCCCAAAACACCAATTCAAAAGATTATATGTACCCTTATGTTCATTGCAGTGTTATTTACTATAGCCAAGATTGGGGAACAGCCCAGGTGCCAATCAGTAGATGAGTAGATAAAAAATTATGTGGTACATTTATACAATGAAATACTATTCACCCACAAAAAATGGAAGTCTTACCTTTTTTGTAAGGATCTATTTATTTATTTTTAGAGAAAGGGGAAGGAAGGGAGAAAGAGAGGAAAAGAAATATTAATGTGTGGTTGCTTCTCATGTGGCTCCCACTGAGGACCTGACCTGCAGCCCAGGCATGTGACCTGACTGGGAATCAAATTGGTGACCCTTTGGTTCACAGCCTGTGCTCAGTCCACTGAGCTACAGCAGCCAGGGCAGAAGTCTTACCTTTTGCAACAGCCTGGATGGAACTGGAGAATATTACTCTAAGTGGAAGAAGCCAGTCAGAGAAAGACAGATACCATATGTATTCACTTATATGTGGTATCTAATGAACAAAATAAATTGACAAACACAATCAACTGACAAACAAAATATAAACAGAGGCATGGATATATGGAAGAGACTGACAACTGTCAGCGGAAAAGGAGGTTTGGAGGACTGGATGGAAGAATATTAAGGGATTAACAAAACATATATATAACATGTAGACAGAAACAACAGTGTGATCATACATAGAGGTAAAGGGGGTAGGAGTAGGTGGAAGCAGGCAAAGTAGGGGGGAATAGTGATGGAAAAAGACTTTGTCTGGAGCAATGGATGCTCAATGCAGTGAGTAGATGATGTTTGCTGAGTTATACACTTGAAACCTGTATAGTTTTGTGAATCAATGTCCCTCCAATAAATTCAATTATACATTAAAAATCAAATAAAAATATTAAAAAAATAAAATACCCTTTAATGGTTTTATATAAAAAGGTTTATGAGGAACAATTTAAAAACACCCAGAAAACAGTACATCACTTTCTAGAAACAATTAAGTTTGAATTTAACTTGAAAACTAATTGGCTCACTTGGATTTTGACAATATTGATGTAGCATGCTGAATTACCGAGTTCAAAATTTGCAGAGATAGAGAGTTCAACCTTTTTATACTTTAGTTTTTAAATAGCTGGGTCTCTGCTTTCGACTACTTTTTCCTTTTCTAATTTTATTATAAATACTGAATATTATGATCAGAAGTTGAAATTTTTGTGTCCTCTACATACTATTTACTGCTGGTTAAGCTCAAGTATAAATGTGATCACCACCACAATCAAACCAACCAAGGAAGAATCTATATATTGACACATAATTACTGTAGGAATGGCGTGTGTGTGTGTGTGTGTGTGTGTGTGTGTGTGTGTGTGTGTGTGTATTCCATTACATTTTCCATGGCAAATTAGCAAATGCAAATCTATCCTCATTGTGGCAGGTGGCAACTGCTAACCACTTTTTCCTGGGATATGGAGAGGACTAAAGCATTGTCTTCAGGATTTTCACTTTACATTGCCCTGATTCTGACTGCCTTGTCTGACAGAAATTGTCAAATTCTACATCCAGTACATCTACACACAAGACTGTTCTCCTACAGCTACCAGAGCAACATGCTTACTATAAAACTCTTAGTCCATAAGCTTCACCTGACAAAATTCAGTGACTATGTTTTATTTACTTTATTTAATATCAATTTGAACTGCTATTATTCAGACCCATGTCATGAGTAACCACACTATACAACATCACACCCCTAAATTCCAACAAATGTCTTTTCTGTGCATCTTTCTTGCACATACCTCTACAGTTTGCACATATTTCCACAGTTTTAGAAAGAGAAGTATTATCCCTTGCAGTGATATGCTCAGTCTTTCAAATTTCTTTTCATTTGTGGCAATATCATTTCTTTCTATGTAGAGGAAACAAAGTAAGAGCCTGAAACAAGGGAAGGGAAGAATGTTGCAAGGTTCACTGAACTCTTTTCAGGTTTTAAAGGTGATACCAGGTCTAACACATTATAATTGAAGTCATGGGTTGTTATTCATACTAGCAATACTCTTATGATTCTATAAATATGATCCTGTGATCTTCATTTTCTTTGAATTTAGCCTTGCACTTTTCAAATCTATTTTTAAGTACATTTTACTTTTCTTGTGTTCATTATTAGCATCGTTCTGTGAATCTATCATTAGAGGAAGATGAGTATTCCAGGAGCTGATGTGGGGCACCGGGGGCCCAGTGGTGCCTTTCTTTTTAAAGAGCTAAATACAAATGAACTAAGTCAGAGTAGATACAAAGTTTATCCACATACATACTCATTAACTTACACATTGCAATTGTATTCTGTGTATATGTACATATATGGTTATGCGTGTGTTTCCTCAGAAAATGTGTGATACTAAATTTGCTGATACAAATGTATTGACTTCTAAGGTATAAACAATGAAAAAGTGTATTTTCCTGTAACTGAAATCAAGGCTGCCTTCGCCACATACAGCAGCAATTCGTGGCCATGATTCACAGGGTGAAATTACCACCTGACCCTTGGAGATTCTAAGTGCATCAGCAAACAATAGAATATCTCTCTTTGTTGTCTGCCCAGAGAGAGTCCTTCCTTCACCCTCCCCCTCACCTCTGAACACAAACACACACAAGAAGCAAGAACTCCTAAGGTTCACCCATGCTGGGATTGATACAAACTCAAGGTAATAGAGAATGCAATGCCCTTTCTTGAAATAAAATAACTCCCTTTTCATGGAAAAGGAATTACTTAAAAAATTCAGTCAGTAGAAGAACAGATTGAAGTACTCTATACAGTTTTATTTCTATTTTCTTTATTTGACATAATGAGATCAGTCAGACCATAAGTGTTTACTGAGAATTATGAATAGATGAAAAACTTTGGCTCTGTAATTTTTTTCTGAGAAGGCAGTATACCTCTCAATTTATTAGAACTAATATAATATCTTGTTATAATTTACAAAACCTTTACAAGGCCCCAGCTATGCATTATATTGCCCATGTTTCTTATAAAACCTAAAGCTCCCTTTTTCCTACTTTATTTACAAGAACTTATAAGAAATGCATACCGTTACTACATGTTGAGACCAAACATATTATTACCATTATCTTCTTTCAGAAAATAAATATGGCAAAACCAGCATAAATTTAGCAAAGCAGAAATACATTTCTTAGTGTTAATATAATTTCATATTTTTCAGATATTTTAGCCTTTAAGCACTCACTTATTAATGGAATTGATGTATTGCCAATTGAGGGTTGCAATCCACCATAAAAATGACAAGAACAATTCTGTGCAGTTCTGATTATTTTAAATTTTTAAAATTTATTTATTTATTTATCCATCTATTTATTTATTGGTTAATTCTTAGAGACAGGGGAAGGGAAGGAGACAGAGAGGTAGAGAAACATCAATGTGTGAGAGAAACATCAATCAGTTGCCCCTTGCATGTCTGAAAAGGAAACAAAAGAAAAGAAAGGAAAAGAAAACAAAGAAAAGGAAAAGGACAAGGTAATATGCTGGTTTGCTCATTTTTATAACCTGCAGAAGCAGATAAATCCTCACAGAAATTTTAATTCAGATGTCTGAGAGTGAGGGCACCACATGCATGGACACCAACAGGATATGAAAAGGTTTATTACTTATGTAACTGAGGTTTCAGGGGAGAGCAGAAAAAGCCTCTCAAGCAGTTCTGAAATGACTCGAGGTCAAGAAAGAGAAGTTACCTAGGTGTTTATTTTGGCTAAGGGGTAAGGCCCGGAAAACAGGGCTTTGCATGGAGTGAATCTCCTGTCTGTGCCAAAGAAGGGAGAACCCACCACGTCTTCTAATCAACTTTCTCAGATGTGGGGCAGAATTAGGAGAAGGAGATGTGAGTCATAAATGCTGTCCATAATCAAACATCAAAAAATGAAGTCAGACTTTCTATCACACCCTCCTATTAGTGAAGATTGGAGTTGATTTTGGTGTTATACTTTTAACAATAACACTGCTATGAATATCCTTATATTCCATCTTTATTAAACAAATGTATATGTTTCTGCTAAGTATATACTTAGAAGTGGATTAGCTGGGTCATAAGGTATGCTTATGGTCCATTTTAGTAGATTCTGCTGAGAAATTGTCCAAAGAGATTATACAAATTTACACTCATATCCACAGTCAAACTGGGTCCTGGCTGTTCTACATTCTCACCAGTACTTGGTATTTTCTTTCTTTTTTAAGTTCAGTCAGCCATTTTATCGTTGTTTATAGAATTAAAGATAATAATGAATATTAATATCTACTAAAGTGCTTATCATATATTTATAGCCCCAAAACATTTATTATTATTATTGTGATTACTCTTATCAACATTTGCATGATATTAAAGGCACATTTGGAAGATCTCATTGTATTGCAAATATCAAGGCACTATGACTTATTATAAATAGAAAATGAATAATACCCATCATAGAGAAAACTTGAGTTACTAATTTCTGTACTGTTTAGAGTTTTCTTGTCAAATATCTCAAAAAAATCTTCAGCAGTCATGACTTGGTTGTAATAAGGACACTACTAAATCGTTCCTCCTTGAGGCTTTTTCAATGGAAATATTGTTACCTCTGATTTGAGCCACTCTCAAAGCTTTGAAGTCAAACTTGGCTCATCTGACTATTCAAAGGCAGTGCAAACATGTGCCTCTGCCAAAGGGTGGGTTTGCATATGGGCTCTTGTGCCTCCAGTGTCATCTTTAGCCTGTGCCATGTACCTTCAGGACACAGGCTTGCATTGTGGAACTTCTTGCATATCAGCTTCTGTTTGGTTGATTCAAGATAAGCAAATCTATTCATTTTTAAACTAACATTTCATCCATTCTTCCATGAGCCTATTGATTTGTTCTTCACAAAGAAAGATATACTGAAAATGGCAAAATCTAAATGTAGTGAGACAAATTGAGCTCTAAAATCTGCAACCAGAATCGTTAAATATAAACAGTTTCAGAAATGTAACATGTAGCCACTGTTAATTATTTGAAGCAGGAACTTCCTTGACACAAGAGCAAAAAAATACCTTTTTGGAAGAAGTCCAGTAACCCTGTTTCCAGATGTTAAACATCTGGTTGGTGACACAGAAATCCAGCCTTAGTTTTTGGGTCACATTCTTTTTTTTTAAATTTATATATAAATTTATATTTATATATATGTTTTAATTGTTGTTCAAATGTAGTTTTCTGCTTTCCCCCCACCCCTGCCCATTTCCTCAGTCCTCCCCACCTCCCTTCCATTTCCACACCCCGCCCCTGTTATTGTCCATGTGTCCTTCATACTTGTTCCTGCAAACCCTTCACCCTTTTCCCCTGAAATTCCCTCCCCTCTCCCCTCTGGTCACTGTCAGCCTGTTTTCTATTTCAATGTCTTTGGTTATATTTTGCTTGCTTGTTTGTTTTGTTGCTTAGCTTCCTGTTAAAGGTGAGATCATATGGTATTTGTCTTTTACCACCTGGCTTATTTCACTTAGCACAATGCTTTCCAGTTCCATCCATGCTGTTGTATAGGGTAGGAGCTCCTTCTTTCTTTCTGCTGCATAGAATTCCATTTTGTATATGTGTACCATAGTTTTTTGATCCTTTCATTTACTGATGGGCACCTAGGTTGCTCCCAATGCTTGGCTATTGTAAATTGTGCTGCTATGAACATTGGGGTGCATTGGTTCTTTAGGATTGGTGTTTCAGGGTTCTTAGGATATAATCCTGGCAGTGGAATTTCTGGGTCGAAAGGCACATCCATTTTTAGTTTTCTGAGGAAATTACAGACTATTTTCCACAGTGGTTGTACCAGTCTGCAATCCCATCAACAGTGCACTAGGGTTCCCTTTTCTCCACACCCTTTCCAGCACTTGTTTGTTGCTTTGTTTATGATGGCCATTCTGATGGGTGTGAGGTGGTATCTCATTGTGGTTTTAATTTGCATTTCTCTGACAGCTAGCAATACTGAGCATCTTTTCATGTGTCTCTGGACCCTCTGTATGTCCTCCTTGGAGAAGTGTCTTGTCTGCTCAAGTCCTTTGCTGGGTCACATTCTTTATGATCTCTCTTCTCTTGCCTACATGGGCACCTGGACTGTCTCAAGATCCAGTGCCATGTGGCTGATAGAAGGCCGGCCAAAGTACTCAGACATTTTATTGAAGTGCTTTAAAAGTTCCTCTAAAAATAAAGCCTAGAAGACAGTGATTCAAGCTGGAAATTTTAGAGTATTTCCTAAGCTTGTCAAATCTTGTAAATGCTGTTAAATCTTCAGTGTGTTATGTACATAAATAGCAGTTCTTAAATATTTTGTCTTCATTATGTGGTACTTACTAAACTCTTGGAAGACTCCTTTTTAAGTATAAATTCTCTCAGTGCCTTTATGTAAGTGTTGGCTGCAGCTAAATCATGTTCCAATTTTAGCAAGACAAAGAAAGGGGAAGGAGTGGTATTTAGGCTCTTTTCAAGGAAAAAAAGAAGAAAATAAGGCCAATGATTCTGAAGGAAGGAAGTGATACCACCTACTGCCTTAACATTTCCTTCAGCTTGACTATGCTTCAGACAGATTTCTTCCTAACTATTGGCCCCTGACCTTCTTTTCTTAGAGTGTTTGCCTTAGAAAACTAGAAATTATAGATTATTTTCCTGCTCCTTTAAAATATAAATCTCCCAGCCTCACTCCAGTTTTACAACCCCAAAAATATCTTCCTTGAGGACCTGAGAAATGTCCTTTTGAAATGTAAATACCAAAAATGATGGATAACAGCACCCTACCTCCCCATCTTTGTGGGAAGGTAGCCTAACTTCCATGGTGGTCAGTCAGTTAGCAAACACAGAGGGCCTAATTATAGAGAAAAACATTTCAAAGTCGGAAAAAACTCAGGCGTGTTCCACACATCCTATTGATTAACCTCCACCCTAACATCCTCCAGTAATTTTCTATTAAAGCTCTCTCACCTTTTATTGCAGGGGATTTCAGTTCAGTTCCCTTATTGTAATAGCCTAAGTAAAGATTTCCTTGCTTATTTAACTTTGGGGCAATTTTGGTTTCAGTACTGCATAATGATGGAGATACCAGCTTAATTCTAGAATTGTAACTTCATCTCACCTGTTCAGTAGATATTTACTGAAGAGGAACAGAAAGATATAACCTTTCCTTGACAGTAATATGCTAGACAATGTACTACCCATATTATTTTATTTACTCCTCTAAATTAGGGTAACCTAGTGCCCCATTTTCTCAGAACTGGAGCATTTCCCAGGGCATGGGTCTCTCAGTTCTAAAACCAGGAAAGCCCCAGATAAACCAAGAGAGTTGGTTAGATTACATTACTCCCAATGTAGCATTGCATTATGCATTAACACCTTAAAATATCAAGTACCCTGGTGATACAATCTGGTTTCATGGTCTGAATCTTATGCTCCCAAGGTCCAGTCCAAGATCTGAGCATTTAATATGTCTGAAGCATTGTTGACAATGACATTGGAGTTACAAAGACATGACTGATATGTCTTGCCATCAAGGAGTTTACATTATGAAATGGCAAATATTACAAGATCCCACATTATACAAGTTGAAGTGAGGATGCAATCACCTCCCTGTGCAATACAAGAACTTATTTTAAAAAACCATGGTGCTTAGACCTGACCTGAATAAATAGTGTAATAAGGAGTCTTTCAGAAAATCCCAAATGAATCCTAAAATCTGTTGGCAATAGTATGCTGTGGAAGTAAGTGAGGACCGCCCCAATGAGAATAAACTGAGGCTATTTATTCAGACCTTGTTACAGCAAGGAGGTCAGGCATCATCACATGCAAAGACACAAAAGCAGGTAAGAATGTTGAAAAGCTTCACAGTTTACAAAAAGAAAGGTTTCAAGAGTGTTCTGATTGGAAGTTGTTGGCATGGGAAAGCTGAAGGCAGGCCAAAGGGAAATGAGGCATCTCATGTTTTTGTTTGGGGAGCATATTTAACTTTCTCTGTTTGACCCTGAGTTGGAAGCAGTTGAAAATTATAAGAAAGCTTCCAGTGATTGGCCAATTTCTGACCATTCTGGACTAACTGCCACAGAAATTATGGTTTGGCTTTCCACATTGGTTGCTGCAGAGACTATGGGTCAGAGTTATATTAGCATAGATGGACTGACCGATCTCCTTTTTCCTTCTCTTGGGAACATGTTCTTTGTCCTTAGCAAAGTAGGGAAATGACACAGACCTTTCATGTCCTGTTGTTTCAAAGGTAAGATAATAATTACATTTGGATTCACCATTAGTCCATAATCTCTAATCCATGCATGAAATTGTCAATTTTAAAATGAAGTTTGTTCCTGTGGGTGAAAGCTGACATATAATATAGGAAATATTTGGATGCTTTTTAGGCATTGAAACTAGGAAGAGAATAAAGGACACTAACAAATTGCTTTTTTTTCAGTCTTTGTCCTTTATTTTCCTGAAGAATATATATTGCTGTGATTTTATAAATGGTAGTGTGCTCTGGGTCAGAATACTGAAACTTCAGGAGTTAAAACAAATGAAATATGCCCAATCATCCAGTTTGAAGCACACTGTGATATAAATGATACAGTGATATCACTTTAGTGATAGATGGAGACACGAACATAAAACTCAAAAGACATCATGCTATATATTGCTCTGAGTGTATGAATTTTGCGAGATACGCCAATCAGGACAGAATTAGTACAATTTCAAATTCATAAAAGCAAAAGGTCTAGATAAATGCAAAGCAGCAGCAGTATCCAGGGAGTCCATGTAGAAAGAAGTCAGAGTACTGGGTGAGGAGTTACAGAAGGTGGAGTTTTCAGTATCATGTAAATAATATTATGTCATAAAGTGGGGATAGGGGCAAAGTGTGACTCATGAACAGGCTCTATGTACAGGAGAGCATGACAAATAAGAGATAAGACAAAGTTCAGTAAAACAATAGCAGCAAACATGTACTTGCAACCAAAGTGTAATTAAATAATAAAAGGAAATTATTTCATTTTTTATGTGAGGTTAACCAATTCTTCAACATATATATGAAAAGCACATAAATTTTCCACACAGAAGCATCTATACTGATATGTGTTACATTCTCTCCTGACACTGGAGTGATAAGACCTCCCTTCTACTAACCTGAAGATCTCAGGAAATTGGGAGTAGGTGTGGATGAGACTTGAAAACATGACAGAGAAATTCAGCATATGGACAAAGTATGCTCCATCTTCTGCAAGAAGGTCCTCTGGAGAGATATTTTTTTGGGTAACTAGAGCATGATAAGCTTATCGTTTGTTTCCAAATCAGTTTATTTTGCTTTCAACATTAGGGCTAAGTGAATCTTCCTTCCATTCTATAGAAACATGATACTTGTTTAACTTATCTCCCTTCACAATGAGTTTTAAGTACCAACAGAGAAGAAAGGACATCACCCAAAGTTTGGTCACTCCACCATATGCTATTTGGATTGTTGAAGAGTTCCTTATATAACTTTCTTTAATGAAATTTAGGAAAAATTCATGATAATAAACTTGAGTTAGGACTTAAAAGAACAAAGAGTTTTAAATGATAATAAAATACATATTGGCTTTGTGCTGGGGAAGGGTGCTATAAGGCCAGGGTCAGCTCTGGGTAGGATAAAAGTGCACAGAGCAGAAATGATAGACTCCACATACCATGAGGCTAAATAGTCATGAAAGAAATTGAACCCACAGATAACAGAATATAGGCAGGGGATCTCCAGGTATAAAACAGCATAAAATCAGCATAAAACCTTGACCAGCGTGGCTCAGTTGGTTGGGTGTCATACCACAAAGTGAAAGGTCACCAGTTTGATTACTGGTCAGGACACATGCCTGGGTTGTGCATTAGATCCTGGTTGGGATGTGTGCTGAGGCAACCAATTGATGTTTCTCTCTCACATTGATGTTTCTCTCGCTCTCTTTCTCCTTCCCTTCCCCTCTCTCTAAAAGTAATGAGCATGTCCTTGGTTAAGGATAAAAAATCAGCACAAAATTTTTAAATACAAAAAAAAATAGAGTTTTTATTCCAGAAAGTTTAAGTTGGTTATATGCTTGTGTGAATAGAGAAGCTTTTTCAAAGAACTGATTCTTCAACTGTAAGGTAGTTAATGGCATAGACAGTGACTCATCAATATTTGCTTATCTCATGTATCCAGTACAGTGTCTTATATATAATAAATGTTCAATATGTTTTTGTTGAAATAGCATTCATATGAAAATAAAATAAACTTGCTCATTTTTTTGAACTTTATGATAATATGGTATGATGACATGAATGCTTATGATCTCTGAAACTTTTTGACACCTTAAAGTCTATAAAAACATACACAAAATTTTCACCCTCTTGTACATTCTTTGAAATCTTGATTCAGGGAAGGTTCCTAAAAGAAGCATCTGCACCCTGAAAATATGTCTGTTTGTCTAATAGAGAAACCTATTTATTTTTATTTGGCAAAAGTCTTAAGATGATTTGTATACTTCTACTTTAAATAAACCAAGTTTTGTCCTGGAGGTAGATTTTTAAAACTACATTAATTTGATTAAAATCTATTGTTTTGACAGTTTTCCAGCAGCACATTCTTCTTGTACAGCTTTGCTTTCATTTGTTGTAAATCATGTAAAATTATCTTTCAAGATTAGTAAAAAATGCCTCCCAACTATTTTAATGTAGTGTGATGTATTAAATTTACAACTGTCCCTTGATCAATACTATTTAGGGTATCAAACTCAGGAGACTGTATCTGATCAGCAGTTTTACCCTGGATACCACATCTCCCCCTTCATTTAATGGAGTTGTCTTTGACAATGTAGTGATGCTCAACATGTGGGAGACTATAAGGATCACATAGCAAAACCCTGACAGATATCTGGCAGAATTACTACTTTTTCTTATTAAATATGTCTACCTTGAAGTGATTTATGGGGTAACAAATTAGAATCTAATAGTGAAATGCCTGAGCATCCAAGAGTTATAGCGATCAGTTACTGTATAGAATTGCAATGGAAGGTCTGTTCTGTTTGAAAATTCTATCAAAGGATCTTTAGCTTCCTACAGGAAGAAGAGGACCAGCCTCAAGAGTTCAGCCATCTTCAGTTCATACATATAAATCATACATTTTCCTGACATAATAAAACCCAATCCCTACTTTCAAATTTCTTGGAAAGATACATCATAATTAATCTCAATTAATGAAATTTTCTGACATATACTTGGATTCTCCCTATGAAAATTTCTGATGATTGATTGCATGTTTAATAAACAATATACATTACAGCTGTCAGCTTCTGGCTAAAACTTGGTTTCCCCTCTGGTAATTGTGTGAGGGAAAAGAAGTGTTATTGCATTTTTTGTCAGCATTTCCTTGAAAGTTGTTTTATACAAAGACAGCCAAGCTCATGAGCCTAATTTATTCATGGGCCTGCAGCCAATATAAGTGCATGGTATACTGCTGGTTGCCTTTGCACACTTCCCTCACTGAAGATGGGAACTCAACATGGTTGCCCACACTCAGGTCTCCAGGAGGCTGCCTAAAATCAGGCTCTTTGAAAACGGAGCTTATGTGTTTTATATGCTTTGTGTTGTTCTCACTTTTCCTGTACTCTAAGGACATAACTTTCACCTTGGGACAATGCTCCTTTAATAGTGGAGTCATACAGAAGAATAGAGACTTTCCTTCCTTTCAAAGGCTTTTATTATTTATATAATGAAAGGGAGAGCATGGGGGTATTTCCACCATGTTTACCTATGTGACAGTAAAAACTGGAATTCAAACTCAGCTTTATCATTTTCCAAAAACAGAACTAATCTTAATTAGTAAATTTTTTAGAAATTATTTATTGAGTACCCCGTGTGTACGTATTATTTTGTACAAACTAAAACTTTCAGAGATATTTCAGTCACAGGTGCTATAAGTAAAGGCATTTGAAAACAATTATACTCATATGCATATATTTAATGTGCTTTAAACTTATCTGATTTAAATAACATGTAAAGTCCTTTTGTGTACTCTCATTTGGTAAAACTCTTTCAGTCCCAGCTCCTCCTGCCATTCTGCCCCTGGCTCTTTTCCTTAATGTTGAATCCTTGCAAAGCAGAAAGGATAGGTCCTTATGACCAAAGCTTGCTCTAATCTCTGATATCTGGGGCAGTGCCCTCCACCCATCTGACTACAACTTATCTACTGTAGCTAGTGTGGCTCATAAGTTGGTCTCTCTTCCCTTGGTCAAGGTTTATTAGCTCTCCCAGGCTGATTTGACCTTATCAGAGCCGTTACTAGCTATATACCCATAAGTGTCAGCTATGATACTCATACCACACCTATACTGACTTTGGAGTCAAGTCCTAGACTCTGCTTTAGTGATCACCTCTCACTTGATGAACCATACACGAAGCCAACTAGCACTCAGTAAATGCCCCAACCATATAAAGACTGAAGGTGGCTTGGAAAAAATTAGCAGAGTCCTGACAGAGCCCTAAACTATAGGACTCCATTCTGAGGATGGTTGATACACAACATCTTTTCCCATTAAAATACTCATGAAATGTATCTAGAGACCCAAATTGGCAACATCATCTTAAGGCAAAGATCAGAGAGCACATTGAGATCAAAATCTAATTTCATTAAACTGCATCTGCAAGGGGGATGAATTCAGAAACATATCCTTTTTTGTTTTTTAACCAGAAGGGAGATGACCCTAAGATGGTATTAACCTAATTCCAGGATTACAAGCTACAGTGACCAGAATAACTTGTCTATGTTTCCCTGCCACAAGAAAAGCAAATCTAGAACCAATCATAGTCCTTTGCTTTCCCTCTTTCTTTCATCGGTTACCTATTCTAGATTTAATCACAATGTTACAGTACAAAATTCAATTAAGGTGATATAAGCAAAATAGAGGCAAAAGATGTCCTAATGCTTGTCTACCCCACATAAACAATAAATAAATAACTGCAAAATGATAAAAATACCCCAACATCACTGGAATTCAACTGTTGCTATTCTGTGAATGCACCCTGAGGCCAGAGGCAGGACTTAGACTCATCATGTCCAAGATATGCTGCTACTACAACCTGCCACTTGAGCCCATGCTACTCTGAACCCTGTTATCCCAGGACCAGTGCCAATGCTCTATCCCCAACCCCCACCCACCTGACCACCATTCTAGGACCTGAGTCACTGTGGAGATGTAGACAGGAGACTTGCACAGGCTGGCACCTCAGACATCAGTGCCACTGCCACAACAAGTGTACTTGTGCCCCAGAACCCAGGTGTTGTGATAGTTTTGAATGTCCCTGAACTCACAACTGCTCTGACTGCCAGCATATCCTGGTCACCTACAGAACCTCTAAAGTATTGACCTCAAAAAAACCCCACAGTTATTGCTGACACTAACTTCAGCTGATGGAGCTGTGTGGGGACTGCACCACTGTGCCCTCCCAGAAACCAAAGATGCTGCACCCCAACAAGCTGGTGCCCTTGCAGGCACCTTCGGGGATAAGTCTTTCCTACCTGCAGTCATTCTGAGAAGACCTAAAGAGGTGACTGCTCCCTCAAATGCACAGGCATTAATATGAAAGCCTTTAGAGACATGAAAAAGCAAGGAAATATGACACCCCCAAAAGAACACAATAATTTTCCAGAAACAGACCTCCAAGAAATGGAGATCAGTGAGTTCTCTAAACAATTATTCAAGCCCTGTCTAGTGTGGCTCACTGGGTAGGGTGTCTTCCCACAAACTAAAAAGGTTGTTGGTTCGATTCCTAGTCAGGGTACATGCCTCGGTTGCAGGCCAGGTCCCCAGTTAGGGGCATGAAAGAGGTGACCAATCAATGTTGCACATAGATATTTATTTCTTTTTCTTTCTACTTCCCTTCTCCTCTCTCTAAAAATAAATAAATAAAATCTTTAAAATTTATTCAAAATAATTATTTTAAGTAAACTCAGCGAGAATGAAGAAAACAGAGAAAACTTATTGTTTGAACTCAGTCAAACAATGCATGAATAAAACAAAAGTTCAATAAAGCAATTAAAATCATTAATAAAGAACCAAACAGAAATTCTGGAGCTAAAGAAATAAAATTAATGAAACAAAAAATGAAATAGAATGCTTTAACAGCAGCCTTAATCAGGTAGAAGAATATACCTGTGAAATTAGAGACAGATCTCGGATATTATCCAGTTGGAGGAGAAAAAAGAAATATAATTGAAAATGAATGAAGGAAGCCTTTGTGAATTATAAGGCACCATAAACCAAAAAATATTTGCATTAAGGAAGTTCCAGAAGGACAAGGGAGAGATAAAAGAATAGAACATTTAGTTATAAAAATAATGGCTAAAAATGTCCCAAGTCTGGGGAGCAATGTGACTATCCATGACTCAACCGGACGAAGTCTTCACCAAGACATTATAATTAAAGTCTTAAAAATCAGAGAGAAAAAATATAATTTTGAAAGCAGCAAGAAGGAAAAGATTCATCACATATAAAGGAACACCAATTAGGCCATCAGCAGATTTTTCAGCAGAAGCCTTGAAGGCCAGGAGAGAGTGAGAAGATATATTTGAACTGCTTAAAGGAGAAAGAAACTACTAACTAAGAATACTTTACCAGGCAAAGTTGTCCTTCAGAAATGAAGAAGAAATAAAGATTTGCCCACAACCCCCTCAACAAACAAACAAACAAACAAACACATGAGGAAATTTATCACTATTAGGTATGCCTCATAAAAAATTCTAAAGGGAGTTGTTTAAGCTAAAATGAAAAGATGCTAATCAGTAACATAAAACATATTAAGGTATAAAATTCACTGATAAAGGCAAGTATATAGTCAGATTTAAAATACTGTAATACTGCAATGCTGGTGTTTAAATTACACTGAACTCTAGTATATAAGTTAGAAGAAAAAAGTGTTAAAAGTAACTGTAGCTATACTATTTCTTTGATGATTACACAATATAAAAAGATGTAAATTTTGACAACAACAAAATGTGTGTGGGGAAGGTAAATATGTAGAACTGTTTCATGCAAATAAAGTTATTGGTTTAAAGTACACTGCTATAAGACGTATTAGGAAAGTCTCACGATAATCACAAAACAAATACAATAGAGACATAAATAATGAAGAGAAAAGAATTGAAGGATACCACTACAAAAACCATACATTCACAAAGAAAGAGCAAGAGAGGAGGAAAAGAACAAAAGAACTACAAAACAATAAAAAATGAATTATCAAAATGGCATTAGTAATGCCCTACCTATCAATAATTCCTCTAAATTTAAATAGTTTAAATTATCCCTTTAAAAGATAGACAGTGACTGACTGGATTAAAACCAAAAAAGGATTCAGTTATATGTTGCCTATAAGAGACTCACTTAAGCTTTGAAGACACTCATAGGCTGAAAGTAAAGGTACGGAAAAAGATATTCCATGTAAATGGAAACAAAAGGAGAGTAGAGGCAGCTGTATTTATGTCAGGCAAAATAGACTTGAAGTCAAAAGCTGTAACAAGAAATAAAGAAGATCATTAAATACAGTTATACATCACATAATGACATTTTGGTCAATGATGGACCACAGATATAACAGTGGTCCCATAAGATTGTAATAGATTATAAGCAAAAAGTTTGTAATGTTGAAAGAAAAGACTGGACCCAAATAAGTTGTTGAATTTACTGCTATTTCTGGATGATTTAAATAGACAAGGAGGCTCAGTATGCTGTCCAGCTGCCCTGTGCCCACTCTTGCCTGAAGCCTGGAGTTAGTAAGGGGACAAGAGAAGCAGGCTATGGAAAAGGGAGTCCAGGAGTCCACTGCCCCAACTGCCCATACCCACATCTGCACACACATAGACATGCACTCACACTCATGCATACACTTATAGGGAAACACATAGGCAAAGCTTTGGGAGAGGAGTATATTACAGAATGTAATATTTCAAATACTACACTTTTCAAAAATGAGTAGCAAATTACATATCAATCACTTGCAGATGTGTAAGACTTGAAAGTCAAAGCAGAAAAATATCCACCTTCTCACAACCATAATATCACTAAGTGTCTGATTTTCTCACCAAATATCTCACTTCTGGACATTTCCACATTGACCCAGGTTGGCAGGCATCTCAAACTGATCTTTAGGTTTAGGTATCAGGAAGTAAAATTGCTCAAGTATGGAATCAGTGACCCAAAGCTTTTCATCTCGATTGAGAAAATCAGGGAATGAATGGTTCTCTACTGATTCAAGGTTAAGAAATAAAACAAAATAAAATAAAAACAAATATAAAACCAACAAAATTTATCCAGTACAAAAGATACTGCAGTTTAAGGGAAAAGAAACAATATGTAGAAAAATTTTGAAAACTAATATTTCTCTGAAGATGTTTTACTATAAGAAACAAAAAATGATTAAAGATTTTGACTCTTTGTTTGAAAATATAGGAGAGAAGATATATGTTCTATGAAATAGAATGGGTAGGTGGTTTAATGAAGAACAAAGTAATGTAAAAAGACATATCTAAAGTGTTATATAATGTATTTTTTTCACTTATAAGTACATAATATGTTGGTAAAGAAAAGCTTTGAGTACTGAAAACAGATAAATAGTTGCCGGTTTTGTGGGCAGGAAAAGTGTTTAACTACAAAAGAACACATTAAGTGAAATTTTGAGGTGATGGACCTGTTCAGTATTATGAATCCACAATTTTAATCATTTGTCTAAACTCATAGAACTATATAGCAAAAAGGGTGAATTTTCATATATACATTAAAAATAACTAGGGCACTATGGGAAATCAAAATGGAGTGCACATTATGAAATGAATCTCTCTGTATTGCAAATGACTGACACAATAAATGAGATAGGCTAGCATGGAACTTTAGAAAACATTGTTTGGACTGGATACTGAAGACTAAACACCAACAAAACTGGTACACAAGCAATGTCCTCTAGTTTTAAATTTAAGTATGTAGTTGCAATTCTGAAAAGATTCTACATGTATACCAGATTTGAACAAACAAGTACATGTGTTACAGACAGTTGGAGTTGATTTCTCAGTCATAATAAGGGGCAATGATGCTAGAATGAACCATGCGTTGCTGGATTAGAGGTAAAGGTATCATTCTGACCTCATGTGTAGGCAGACAGATAATATAGATGGATAGATAAATAGATAGAGATATGGAAATGAATACAGATATACATGTATCTATGGGTTTCTATGCAAACATAATCACCCAGGTTTATCTACTGAGAAAGCACAGAAGCAGTGACAACTTAGTAGCAAAGAGAACAACTAGATCCCAAGTCAATGTTTCTATATAGCAATTCTTTAATAACAGAAATGTGGACTCTGTGAAGAAATGGCTGGTCTGTGGTTTGGGAAGGGAAAATACAAGTCAAGCATAGAAGTTCTTGGGGTAAGGGCATCAGAGGGATAGGGAGTGCTATGGAAATGGATTGGGGACATATCAAAAGGACAGAGGAATCGATCAGAAAGAGGTCCCAGGAACAATCTGGCACAAAATAAATAATGAATGCTACACACTAACTCTGTTATGATTATTTTTATGTATCAGTGTCACAAAAGACAAGGAAAGACTGAGGAACTATCACAGATTGGAAAAGGCTTGAGAAACATGATAAGTAAAGGTACTCAATGTGGGATCCTACATTAGATACTGAAATATAGCAAAGTACATTACTAGAAAGAGTGCTGAAATATGAACAAGACATGTAGTTTATTTAGTTATGTTATACCAATGTTAATTTCTTACTTTTGAAAATCACACTATGGTTACATGGGTATTATCACTGGGGGAAACTGGATAAAGGGTGTATGATCATTCTCTGTACTATTTGTGCAACTGTGTAAAATTGTTTCAAATTAAAAAATTACTTGTACAATAGATGAGATTTCAAAACATGCCATGAAGAATCTTATTCAAATGAAACCAAATGTGAGAATTCTGATTCAGGCCTGTCTTCTTTAGAATAAATTATTTTAAGGTCTATAAACATTTTTTCACCTCAGACAAATTATTCATCTATTTTTTCTGTTCTGTATTACTTTCTCCAGATAATTATTATCCCTTAAGCTTTGGAGAGGTAATATTCTGATTGACAAAGGCCAAAGCATGCAATATTAGCCTTTATGCAATATTCACTTTGCTCTGACCTAGGTTGCCACTCTGGGAGCCTGTCTCAAAATACTAATGAGACAGATGCTGAAAGAAGAAACTTCAGAGTTCTGAAGTTCATATAAATGTAGGCTACACCAAAAGGGTTATAAGAAAAATAAAAGTTAAGCCTGGAACAAGTATACCAAGGGGTTAAAACTATGAAATAGAATTAAAATTTTAGTTTATAAATTATTTATTTATTCATTTACTTATTACAACTTGCTTTTATACAATTTAAAAACATATTTTAAAATTTAAAGTATAAAATAAACTTTCTAAAATGTGTAAAATTTTACATTAAATCTTCACCTACTTAAAATATATATCAATAAAAATACTACTCATTTTAAATAGTGAATTTACATAATATTTGACAAAGGGGAAGCAGCATAAAATGGAGCAAAAATAGCTTCTGCAACAAATGGTATTGGGAGAGCAGGACAGCTACATGTGAAAAAATGAAACTCGGTCACCAACTTACACCATAGACAAAAATAAATTCAAGGTGGATAAAAGCTTTACTCATTAGCTATGCCACAATATTCAGCATCTTTAACAGAATTTTTTTATTTCATTGGATCTGCAGTTGGATGAAGTGACTCAAATAAGAGTCAGACAATATAGGCTGAGCTGATGCAGTTCTACTCTATATGTCCCATTGAGGGGCCAGGTTTAAGGTGCAGCAACTGGCCAAAACTCTTCTTGTGTTAATGTTTGAGGTACAAGAGGGCAAGAAAAAATGCACAAGGTCATGTAGGGTCTAGATTTGGAACTGACTGTTAGTCACTTCTGCCCACGTGTGATAGGACAAGTCTGCAGGTCAAGCTGAAAGCCCAGAGGTGGGAAGGTGCCCTCTGCCCATGAGGACATCACTGTAAGGCAGCAGATGCAGGGAGGGCTGCAGCACTTGAGCCTGTCATTCAGCTGTGACATCTTCCTCACAAACCAAAACATACGTTCACCTCTCCCCTAATTAATATTTCTCTTTTCATTGTACCTGTTAAAACATTATTGACCAAGAAGGAAAGACATTTTGCTTTTATATAATTTTTCATTTTGTGAATGAGCCTCCTGCAAATACCAGGACCTCATGCAGATCTGTTTTATAAAAATGTATCTATTCATTCACTTTACAATGAAATATTGAACACCTAGTATATATAGATCAAGTGAAGCAGTGCAAGAAATGTCAAGATGGGCAGATGTAGATTATTTCTCAATGATCTTGGGGGTTTGGGAGTTCAGGAAGGAAGCTTGGGGTAGAAGTAGCATCAAGTACAGAAAGAGGGTAGGGTGGTGAAAACCATCAGCTTGGGGGTTAAGCATTCCTGCATTGGAGTCTCAGCCCACCATTTCAGGCAAGCTATTTATCCTCTCTCTACCTCAGATTTAACCATCAACAGATAGACTAAACAATGTCACACACCTTATAGGTGGAGAATTAAAATATGTAATTTATGTCTGACCCTACGAGTGTTCAATTAGGAGCTAGCATAAGACTTTAGGTTACTTTGACAGATTGGGCACCACCTCACCACAGTGAGCTCTAAACCCATTTCCTCCTTCATTCTGTTGTCTCCACAGTCCCATGGTAATTGCTGTCCAATAGCTGACTTTGGTGACAACTTTTGTAATCACAGGCTGTAAAGACCAAACTACAGAGTCAAATCGTTTTCAGGGATCTGTTCTGTTATGAAAGCAATTACAAACAACTCTCAATCCCTGTCCTTAAAGAAGTGATGAGGTGAATTCTGGTTGGAACAGAATTGGAAAACCTGGATAGAACACCTGTATCAACAAAGTCTAGTTGCTTGTAAGGTGACAGAGCAACATGGCACACTGTTGGGTGCAAGACTTGATTTTCTGGAATCTCACTGACTGAGGGAACACATCTTCATTATCAATCAACCAGGGGTCAGGACACCTCCAAGGAAAAAAAATAAGTGAACAAACAACTCATATACTTTTAGGCTGCATTTACATAAGCATTATTCCCTCTCTACTCTGGAGTTTGGTCCTTAGTGACCCCTTGGTGAGGAAGGGGTAATATCAGTTGCTGTCTGCTCATCCTTGTGAAGTCAGTAGGAGGCTGGAACACTAGAGACTGGAGACATTGCTTATAAGGATGTTTACATCATCAAGGATGGTGGAGGAATTGGATTGGAAAATAAACAGAGGATCCAAGTATAAAAGACAGGATGGGGAGAGTGGGTGGTGGGAGTCCTAGATAATGTCCTAAGTGACTGGTATGAGGTCCAATGTAGCAGAGGTTTTATTGTTGTTGCTCATTTAAATCTAAGATTTTTTTCTCCAAGGACAAATATCCAAATCATTTTACAAAAAAAAAAAAGGTTATTGAACACTGGCTGGTGTAGCTCAGTGGATTGAACATGAACCTGAGAACCAAAGGGTCACTGGCTCTATTCCCAGTCAAGGCACATGCCTGGGTTGTGGGCCAGGTCACCAGTTCAGGGCTCATGAGAGGCAAACACACATTGATGTTTCTCTCCCTCTCTTTCTCCTTCCATTCTGCTCTAAAAAAATAGATAAAATCTTTAATAAAAATAGGTGATTGAGAAACAGTTCAACAACTTGTTCTAGCGATCTAATGTACAGAAATGGTGGTGATAGTTAGCAGTACTGTTTTGTATACTTGTAATATTTTGGGAGGGTAGCTCTTAAATCTTCTTAACACACTCAGACCAATGGTAACTATGAACAGGTAATGGATATGTTAACTAACATGACTGTGGTGACCATTTAATAATGTGTACGTATATCAAAATATCAAGTGTGTACCTCAAATATATATAATTTTTATGTCAATGATATCTCAAGAAAACTTCTAAAAATAAGTATGGCCTGTAGGAAAATGACTTTCAGAGTAGTGTCAAACAATGAATCTAAAAAGATGGGCTGACACTGGAGGGCTTTGTGTGAGATGCATGATCACAAATACATACCTGTGGCCAAGATCAACAGAGTGGGATGGTACCAAATGACAGTATCTTGAGTTTGGTTCTCTTGCTCTAGCAAGAGTGACACCTGCTTCTGAAAGTAAGGCAATTTGACCTCAGGAAAATTATTCTCCAAATCTTTGTGCACATCTGTGAGAAATTAACCATTATAAACAAGGGCTTTTACTGTTTTCTCTTGGACATATAAAATGAAAATGTCTATACTGTCAGGTAAAATTTACTTTTGTGTCTCCATTTAGCATTAGAAACTCAAAAGGTCTGGCAAAGGACACACCATTCTTCTTCCTAAGATTCAAGACTAGGGCTACTTCCTGGCATCTTGACAAGTTCTGTGGAAGTGAGTCTCCTACCCTGGCCCAAGTGTGGACAAAGTGAACAACAAGAAAGGGGCTTTCACTGCTATGGGGGAACACAGCATTTCTCTTTTATTTGCATGGACAAAAAATCATCTTTGTCATTTCTATTAAACTGTGTGGCAAATACTCATGAAACAAACTAAGGAAAATACCCAGGAAGAGGGTTCACTTGGTACAAGTTGGGCTTTCGGAGGAGCAATTAGCTCCTGCCATTACTTTGTACTCTGTTACTAGCTTCCCCAAACCCATAGAATGCCCCTGAGGGCTACATTTGTGGGCTTCTTAGGAGCTCAGCTAGGCACATTCCATTGGAAAAATGCACTTACCAGGTCCTTTGCATTATCCAGGTCCTTTCCAGACTTAAAGTAGGGATGTCCCCTGTCTTGGTAAAGATGATGTCTACTGAGAGTCACTTACTATGTTTGCTTTTGTTTCTAAACTTAGTGGATGACTTCAATTGATTTGTTGAAATAATGGGCTGGAATGATCACTTTAAAATGACAATAGCATTTCAGGAAAAGTAACTGATTGTGATAGAACTCATCTTAGACACAATTGGAAGGTATACATTTAGCAAATGTAAATTCAGCCCTTTCTTCATTTTCTTTCTTATTTTCTCCTGTCTCTTCTGAAGTCCCATGACCTGAGGTTCCCAACAGCCTTCCAAAATAACTTTATGCTCTCAACCAGTATTTCTTTCCTTTCAACTTCTTCACTCTTTCAAACTTAGTGCATTTGTGCTTCTTTATCACTATTATAGATAAAGCCTTCCTGTTATAGTATTGATTATGTATCAAAAAAGGTTTTCAAACTAAAGGTTGAATTGTGGGAAAGGGATATGGGAGAGGAAATTTGAGAGACTGTACCTTTAAGGCAGTCTTTCTCAAACAGTAGCAAGCATCAGGATCACCTGCAGGACTGGTTTACAACACAGATTCTGGGCTCTTCCACAGAGTTTCTGATACAGCAGGTCTGGCTTGGGGTCTGGGTTGGAGCCTGAGAGTCAGTGTTTCTAACAAGCTCCCCAGTGATGTTGATGTGGTTGTTGGTCCAGGGACGACACCTTGGGATCCACTACTTTAAGTCAGACAACCCAAGTGCCTGCCTGATTTGTCTTGACATCCAAATGTCAGCGTGAGCAAGACTCTGACATATTCCATCCAAACTTCTTATTCCAAATTTGAGGTTTTAGTCTTCATTCATTGTGAGAGTCATAAGCTGCTGTTGGTAGAAAAGTATACGATTTGGAGTAAAATTTCTATTTGTAGTCTCCTTTGCCCATTGCTGGAAATGTCTTTAAAATCTGGGCCTCAATTTTGTATTATAAAAAGTGGAACAATAAACCTAGTCTTTCAAATTCATTGTGGGGCTCAAAACACCTGTGAAGATGCCTGGTAAACAATGCAGTGCTCTACAAATGGTATGATTGTTCTACAGTAAACAATTTCTCCAAGGTACCTATTGAAAATGAAATGATGTTGGACCACATCCTGGTTTTAGAAAAGTAGAGCTACTTGTGTCTCCTGGGTCACCAACAAAGCTAGTTTCCTCAAAACTCTCCTGTCATAGGTAAAAGAGAAAATACTATACTAAGCTGTGACAAGTCTTTCTTATGCCCTAGACAGCCACACACACAGTGCAGATCTGTGTAGAACAAAGGGAAACTTTCTGGCATCCTACATATTCCAAGTGCAATCCTAGTAGTCTCTGTCATGGAAAATCCGTAAGAACAACACCTGAGCAATTTTTCTTAGCACCAACACATTCAGAAAGCACCAAAGTAGAGCTCACTGAACATGATTCATTGACTATATCCCATTCCATTTTTTACCCCTCATCTTTCACATGACACTTAATAATCAGGGGAAAATGTATCACCTGTGATTACAACACACACTGCCATACATTCCATTTGTTAGACCCAAATCTCATTGCTACAGCTTCAATTTGTGCAACCTGGGAAAATATGCAGCTCTCAAAGAATACCATCCCAGATCTAAAAACAGCTGGGAGGAGCCATTATACTGCCCCCCTAACATTGTCACATCCAGAGCTAAGGCAGGAACAGACCTGTCTCTTCAAGGGACAATTCTAACCCCTTGCAGTCATTCTTTGCTGACAAGAACTTGTGGAGAAGGCATAAGAGGTGCATAGCACAGACTGGTCTCTTCTCAGCTGTGAGATCATTAACACTCAAGAGTTCCGCTTTCCCCAACATAGGAGCAAGTGAACACTCCGGCACCAAACAAAGGGACACAATTCCATACAAGGCTGAAAAGAACTTAAGTGGGGTAGTAAACCTGACTCATTTGATGCCATGGTCCCAACCCACCCGTTGATACCAAATGAAATTAGACAACTCAACATGCATAGGGAAGGCTCAGAAAATAAGAAAGGGGACAGTTACAATTTCACTTCTAGTATTCTTTCCACTTTTCCACACCTCGCCCTCTGGTTTCCCATGCTGCCACACTAAGTGTCATCTCTCATCACAGTGGACAACCAAAGCCTCTGACGTCAATAGCGTGTGTTCAAGGCTGCACCTAGAGATCTCTGTAGTCCCTATTCCTTTTGGCTTTTTTCCTCCCCAGCAGCATCTGTTTATTGGACAATTCCAGGTTCTTTCCTAATAGGTACAGCCCTGTTACTTTATTCAGGTATTTGTATATTGCAGTCAGGTAGGGAGGAGGGGAGCAATGCACAATGAAAGACATAGATATGCTGGAGGAAAATGTACTTAGAAACCATTTATTTCATTTTTGGTTAAAGAACAAAACTTCATAAACAATATCCCACTCTTAAGTAAAAATGGGATAAAGATTTGATTGCTGTTAATCTGCATTTACATGTATCTTTTCATCTCATCTGTAATGTTCATTTGGGTTCTGCTACTGTCCACCAATAGAAGCCCTCAGAGTAAACACAAGTACCAGGAAGGAAAACGTATTTACAGGAGGAAGTTCAAGAATGTGGCTTCAGGAGGCAGTCAGTAGTGGCCTGTCAGTAGAAGCAAGCAGTGTGCAGGAAGGTCTGGCCGCTCATCTCCTCAAACTCCAGTAGCACTTCCTCGATCTCGTTGTCCATGTCATCCAAGAGCTGAATGCACTGGCAGAGCTCGGAGAACAGGAATGCTCCCAGTCTGGCCTCTTCTAAGGTGTCCTGGATGTTCACGTTGATCACATGCACTAGGTGTAAGGTCACCTGCTCTCTGGAATTCAGCTCTTCCACCACCTGGTCATACACCTTCTCCTCGCAGGTGAGGATAAGGTCGAATACATCTCTGCAGTTCTGGAACCTTTCAGGCCTTGGCTTGATTGCCATATTTCTCTCCAACATGCACAAAATGCCACTATTGGCATAGAACTCTTCACCTTTCTGAACAAGATCTTTGTGGATTTCATCATACGTGGTGTTGAAATCATAAATACTGGACTGGTCAGCTGTTGGTCCTGGAAGCTTCACAAAACTCCCTGTTCCAAAGGACCGGACAAAGAATCCCTTCTTGCTGAGGAGACTGTGGGCTTCCATG
The DNA here is from genome assembly GCA_004027735.1 of Carollia perspicillata. Classification (NCBI taxonomy): domain Eukaryota; kingdom Metazoa; phylum Chordata; class Mammalia; order Chiroptera; family Phyllostomidae; genus Carollia; species Carollia perspicillata. The sequence continues at coordinate 48,414 of PVKM010001564.1, forward strand.
CTCCGATTTAGGTTGCTGGTACACACTACTGCCACCCGCAGGGACGCTGATGCTAAGGCAGTGCTTCCTGCCCAGTCACCACCCTCCGGCTCAGGACTCATGGCTCCCAGCTCCGAACTCAGGGGTCCCAGCTGTGGACTCGGGGCTCCCAGCTCCGGACTCGGGGCTCCCTGCTTTCGACTCATGGCTCTGACTCACGGTCTGGCTCCCAGCTCCCGGACGCTCACCCAGCGCAGGTACTTCAATGCCACCAAGATGGCAGCGGCGGCTCTGGAAAGCCAGGATGTACAAGCGACGTGCGGATATACAAGCAACGTGCTGGCTCATAGGGTGAGGGGACTTCACGGGGCCTTAGGCAGCATGAGGGCATGCGCAGTGTCTGGCCAGGCATGCTCTTGCATGCAGTCCCCTCCACGCTTGCCGAGAGTTCCAGCTACCAACTCAAGGTACACCGGACCCACGGCTCCACGAAGCGCATGCGCACCATGGCTCTGGGCATGAGGCCAAGGCCCGCATTCCTCCCAGGGGATTCCCGCTACCATCCTGGCTTTCTTTATTGACTATTTCTTCTCCCTGCTGAAGTTCTCGTGCATTTTAGACTTTTCCTTTCCACTTCTGTCACTACCATTCTGCTCTGTTTGCAAATTTATTTGCACATTCCTTCTGGTTATGATAAGCCATTAAAATGGAGAAGCAAGAGTAAGAGATGTGAGGTGTTTATACCTTGAGCTCATTCATTAAGTTGATCAAAGAAAAAAATAAAATGGAATAAGCATCCCTAAGAGAGGCACTTAGAAGACAGTTGGGAGGCCACAGAGGAAGTGGAACTTATGCTCATCTCATTTCAGATCTTGGAACTCATGTTAACTTTCTGACCTGTTCCTAAACTCAGCTCAAAGCCATCCACCAACATCCTGGATCAACGATTGCTGCATGAACATGCATGGACTTGACTTTTTCCTCCTCATCACAGTGAGCAGACCATCTGCATCCTTCACCTTGAAAGGAGCCAATCGGTATCAAAAACCAGCCTCCTCCATTTTCGGGGTGGGGCTCACCAATCCCTGCAGACCTAGCCAAGTCCTTTATTCACAGGGAGGACCAAAATGAGACCAGCCAGTTTTGTCGTGCCCTTTATAAAACCCTGCCATTCTTTGTCCCCACTGGAGCACAGCTTAGTTTGCTCCCTGAACCTGTGCCCCAAATTGCAATCCCTCCTTTGCTCAAATAAACATTTTTTATTCTTTATTGCAGCCTAAAGCATTGTTTTTATTACTTCGTTAAAAAGGTCAACAAATCGTGTGTGTCTACTATGTAAAAGCCACTCTTCTAGGTGCTGGGTACACATCAGTGAATAAAAGAGGGGAAAAACATAATCCCCCCTCAAAAAATTCTTGTTCTCTCAGAGTTTATGGTCTAATGTATTTATAATCTGGAATTCAACCCAATTTTTAAATCCTTCCTTTACTCTGAAGTATGAGTGAATTTTTTTTTCTATTTTGAAGAGGAAAAAATTCTAATTGAACCAATATTTCTCAAGTGCCTTCCAAAGATCACCTCCATCAGAATCCCTTAACATACTAGTCAACACAAAGATAAATGGGCTGGATCCATGGCAGGCCCACTCACTTAAACTCTATGAGGGTGGGTACAGGAACATTAATATTTTTAGCATGAACATTTCCCAACCTTTGATAAGATTTGTCAAACTAAATGGATTAAGCCCAAATAGTGCAGAATTAGGTCCTTGTGTGCAAATGAATGTTTGAGGTCTGCTGCTCATATGGTGGAGTTTCAGACACTAGCTATTGCCATGTTTTCTAAACTTCCCAATAAAATCACTCAGGAGCACCTGTTAATTTTGGAGCATCTTAGATACGTTTCACACAGATTCTGATCCAGTGGATTAGAATCCACTTTTTTGTTGTTGTTGTTGCTGTTGTTGATATCAAGCTGGATAACTTCATAATTGCTGTAGTATGTTAGTATTAAATAAAAGTGCACAATTTAAATCAAGTGTATTTATTTTGAAATTTTTGATATTTGAATAAAGTCTAATAACAATCTTTTTCATTTTATCAGTTGGAGCATTGAAATTTAAATTTTAAAAATACATAATTAGTGGGAAAGAGATATGATTAAAAATGGATTAAAGTATGTTAAGTTTTTAAAAAATAAAACACAAAAAATGTAGTTTGAAAATACCTTTTTTGAAAACCTCTCTGTTTTTTTCTCAGCAGAAAACCAGGGCTGAGCTTAGTGAGCCAAGAGGCAGCTCAGATAATAAGATAGGAACAAAGTCAGCTTGGCATATGGGGGAAGGGGAAAGAAAACAAGCTTTTACAGACCACTGAATCCAGGAGAGAATCCAGATTCTTACATATAAAGACTATGTGATATTGGACAATTTACCAACCTCTTGAATAACAACAAAATGTCCCTAAAGCATTTTCTGACAGGATTCACTGAGATAAAAATGCACGAGACTTGGCATTCCAAGTCCCCCCCACCCCGACCTTAACTGAAGTGATATCAGATACATTTTTAGATAAGGAATACTATAGGGCAGATATCATGAGTCCTAGGCTTGTCAATTGGCACAGAAAACACAGCTAATATGGGCCGTTAGCACTGATTTCAGCTAAACAAAGTAAATCCCTATCTCAGTTGAAAGTAGTTCATCTATTGAAATTATGTGTTAAAACAAAAAACAGAAGAGATAAAATTAGCAAAATCTTCTTTCACACAAAATATTTTTAAATGTTTTTGCCATTTCATTTTGAACCTTAATTTGCATTTATCATACTATGTACCATTCAAAAAGTAGGTTGACTTTGACTAAGTGTAAATTTTGAGTAATTATAAAGCAGGATTTCTTACACAGACTTTGAGGAGTCCATTAATTGCTACTCTGTGCCTTTGGGGTATAGCCTTCCCTACTTTTTTCACACAAAAATTAATCAATATTCCCAACTACACCGTGTATTTAGATCTAGGGTTGACAACAAAATATTGCTGAAGCCTAGCCTTATTATCTAAATTCAATTTGATAGCTAGGTTTATGCTGGTAGTTGTGGGCAATAAATACTTGAGGAGTTGCTCAGAACCACACAGGAAATCTGTTTCAGTCCAATAATCTATTCCTGAGTTTATTATTTGACAAAAAAAAATTGAGAACATGATTGTACCCAATTTTCTCCATTTCTGTGTTATCACACAGTGGTAACATGAAGCATGGACCGAGGGAGTAGTTATTTGCTAAGACAAATACTTTCAGGTGCTATGTGATGTAGACTTCTAAGAATTCATATAAATTCAGCATGATCATAACTTGAAATTCAGTGAATGTTCAGCTCTAGCCTTTCTTTGGTAATTGAGATATATATTCCATTTTCATATATAATACAGGTTTTAAGCAAGATTAACTGATTGATTATGAGGATCATTCATCTTTTAAAAAAGGTCTTGTCCTTTGGAAAGCAGCATGTACAAATATGAAGTCAAGGCATACACCAGTTAAGAAAAAAACCTTAAACACACTACTTGCTATTTAAAATCTTCTAGAAATTGGCCACATTAGAAATTACCTAGCTTGGATCCAAAACATAAGAGCTAATTTAAATGAAAGAATGGTATAAACAGATCTAAAGTATCTCTATTCAGAATGTGATTCCTACCTTGGTAACAAAGCACTCAGTATCCCTGTCTGTCTTTTAAGCTACATGGAAAATGTTAAGCATGCCCTTGCTGATGATAGTGACTTTCAACTTAATCCTTACTTGATGTTATACTCTGCTAAAGGTAAAAGTAAAATAAGCCCATGTTTGTTAATACTTTATAATGATATGCACAGAGGTTTTTTTTTTTAAATCCTCACCTGAGGACATTTTTTTCATTGCTTTTAAAAAGAGAGGAAGGGTGAGAGAGAAACATCAATGTCAGAGAGAAGTATCAATTGGTTGCCTCCTGTATGTACCCAAACTGGAGAGTCTTACCCACCTGGGCCAAGGATTGTGTGAGTCCATCAATTGGGTCCATACATCCATGCCCAGAATGAGGATCTAACCCCCAACCTAGATATGTGCTCTGCCCGGGAATTGAACCTGCAACCTTTCAGTTATGGGGCAATGGTCCAACACACTGAGGCACACTGGGCAGGGCAATATGCACAGAGTTTTAAGAATGACAAATACTATCAGAAACAAAGTTGCCCTTTTTACCACTTTTTTTTGTGTGAATTCTCTCTGTAATTAACAAAGAGAGTGAAAGAGGCTTAAATATGCTAATTGCTCCTAAGACAGAGACAAATAATTATGAATTCTAATCCTTGAGCTAGAAATCAGAAAATAGGTAGGAGATGTTTAGTAAACTACTGTCTTAAGGGTGGCATACTTATTTCCAACTCTAAGTGTCCTCCAACTCCAAATTTATTTTATATTATACCAGGGCATACTTGGTTGTTGATGATGGTAGTGGGGGCTTATTCCCTGGTGATTTTGAGAAGGCTTTTTGTTCATTATGCTGCTGCCTCTACTACCTCCATACACAGAATATAAACCAGGAAAAAAGTTCTAACTAGTAAACTCAAGGTGCAATCCAGTAAATAGTGACAGTGGCTGATGGGATGATTACCATATTTTTTTGGACCGTAAGACCCACCTAGATTTTAAAGGAGAAAAATAGGAAAAAATTTTGAAGCAATAAATGTGGTAAAATATTTAATGACATAAATAACATAATATTTCACCAATGTAAATGTAAACAGAACTCAACATCAGCATTAACAACCATTATTCCTCCCAAATTTGGCCGTGGCGCAAGGGGTAGGGGGAGGGTGCATCTTATAGTCCAAAAATACAGTATTTGACCTTGTGGTCTCAGACCCCATCACTCTAGATCCCTAATGCACTAAAGCAGGTTAATTTTCCTCCTTCCTCCAGCATCTTGCCAGATATGCGACTCCATGTGACCCATCTCAGCTCCATATTTGAAGTATGATTATACAGTAAAATTCTTTGTCTTTTCCTACTTTTCTTGTTCTTATCAGTGCAGAATGAGGAATTCGTAGAAATGAGGGTCATGCACATTTCAAGTCCTGTGAGGGATTTTGTGAGGGCTTGTGAAGTAACATGTAGGATTTAAGCTGTATAATTTTTAAATAATTGACCCTGAAAGCAAGCACTAGCAGTTATATACCATTCTCTGGCCCAGCAAAATTTAAAAGTATCCTTTTAGGGGAAGTTCATTTGAAGCAAACTGTGCTCACTTATGAATGACTGATGGCATAGACACCTGTTGGAAAGCAATTTTCCATGGAGCTCTCACATTTCTGCATGTCATTTGAATAGAAGCACTGAGAAATTTTGCCCTGGACTCTCATTTCAAAGATGTTTGTATAAGCAAACAGCCTTGGATGACAGACATAATGTCTCATCTCTTGGTCAGTAGCCAGATTTGTTAGTTATCCATGACTGTAAATATGTCTCCCTTGGGGCAAAGGTTAGGTAGTCTTGTTGGCAGTCCTCAGTAAAAGACTATGATGTAAAAGTTCCTCAGCTGTGACACAGACCTAATGTGTGTGCAGCCTCTATTGTAACCATTCCACATCAATCCAATGGGACTTGGGAAACAAAGGGAACTATTGTAATCAGGAAGTTCATGCTACTTACTGTGCTGTGTCTCTGGTCCAGAACTAGTTTATCTTCTGCTAGCATTCGTGACAATGTGGCAGACTAGCTTGTCAGCTTGCAAGAAATGTAAAATCTCATATTCTTCATAGTTATTGACACCACTCTGTCCCAAATGTCTTCCCTGTGGGTTGCTCTTGAAACTATTCTGCAATCTGTCTTTTAACAACTATTTCAAGGATATCTAACACTGGTGAATGCACCAGGGTGAACACTTCTAAATCCTGCTGTTCAGTCACTCTTTAGGTTAACTGGGTGTATTGTTCTTCCTGTCAGCATATTTTCCATATTATTCATGAAGTAATCCTGAGATTTTGTCAGGATTTCTGATAAAATTAAGGTAAACTATATCTATACTTTCCTCTTGATCTGTCAGTCTTTAGCATTAACCATATAGTTCTGGGGATGATTTTATCCTATAATCTAATGCATCTTCTATTAGCACTGTCTTCTTTCATAGCTGTATGTATACTCAGTGTACTCATGCACATGCACACACACAAAGGATAATTACAATTATATTATTTTAAATAAATGGTTTCAATTATACAGACACATCTTTGTTTTCCCAGTCCCTTTGTTTCTGATTTGTGGATATGTGTGTGTGAGTGCACGTGCATGTGTGTAAAGGAACTTGAAACATTTTAGATAGTATACTAATGTACCATATATATTAATGTATTAAACAAGAGATGAATTCCTTTATTACCCTTGATGCAGTACATTTGGATGACTTTGATTAAGTCATTTAAACTCTAAGGGCCTGTATTTGCTCATGTGAAAAGTTTGGATTAAATTATTTTCAAAGCAACTCTAAAAATGTATGAAACCATATTTACTTTTGTTGCCAAATATAATCAGTAATATTTTGAGAATTCTTTAGAAGGAGGATTTTAGATCAATATGGGGTAGTTAAAATATTCCCATAGGCAATCAGTAGGCCATAAAGATGATAACCAAAAGCAAAAGATTCTGAGAAGTAACCATAGACTCACATATGTTATAGAATTTTCCTAGCTTCATCCTGGATATTATATTCTGATCTCTAAGAACTTTCCTTAATTATCCATTAACATCTAGTAGATGATGCAAGATATGTTGTTGGTGATGAGACATTTCATTAAAGATTGGAGCACTGTATTCTTCTATAGCATTCATTAAAATAAACGATATAAAGATTTCACCAGCAGCTAAGTATTTTTGCAGATACAGTGCATTCAGCTTTTATGATACATAAAAATATGATACACAGAATAAGCTTAGGCAGATCTGTGGAAATTTTGCTCTAATGCCTCCTTGTGGTACCAAGCTTCTGCGATACCCCCAAATCCCCTCTATTTTGGGGTGTATTATGACCTCAAGACTATGTCAACAGATCACCTATCTTTTCACCTAGTGATCAAAATATATTATCTTTTCCAAGAGTTCTTATTTCTCAAGATTCACTGATGACTAAAGAGACTATGAGTTAAATAAAATAAAGATGGAATTAAGGTTGTCAACCAGCTGACTATAAAATAGGGAGATTATTTTGGTGAGCCAAATGGAATCACAAAAGTCCTTAAAAGTGGAAGGAGGATGAGGAACCACCAATAAGACACCACTCTCGGAGGAGGGTGAATGGGCAAGTGAAGCCGTCTGGCTTTATTAATCACACACTTTTATACAGTTTGGTTACATAAGTCAGTTATACAACTTACTTTGATTAATTACTTTTATTTCCATATATGTATGCTTATATAATTTCTTTTTGTAATTACTATGACTACTATACCCAAACTTTGCCCCGTAGCCCTAGGTTACCACAGAAGGAGGCAGAAGGAAAGGTCAGAGTTATGTTATGTGAGAAAAACTTGGCAGGCTTTGCTGCTTTTGAAGCTGAAGGAAGGAGATCATAAGCTAAGGAATATGGACAATGTCTAGAAACTGGAAAAAAAAATAGATTCTCCCATAAATCTCCAGAAGGTAATGCACCCAAGATATCCTTATCTCAATCCAATGAGATCCTTGTTAAATTTTAACTACAGAGACGTAAGATAATATATGTTTGTTATTTTACAGTAACAACAGAAAATGATAACAGCATCTATTTTCACTTCCATTGGTTAAAGCTTGTCTATTTTAATGTGAAGTAGTATCCTGGACTCTCCTAAAGTTCCCATTGCATACAATTATGATGCCTTGACTTTCTCTGGCCGTGTGATAACAGATAACCTAAAACAAGTCAATCAGAACTTTCTCCCTACAATTTGAAACTTGACCAGAGGAAAAGAAAGATAGAAAGTGGAGAGTTTGTGTTCATCCTTAAAGATACTGTTCCTGTTCCCTAGCTCCCCACAGCTGCCTAGATTTTCCTTCTGAGTCCAAGTTTAGTACAATTGTTTCAATATTTTTTCCTAGACCATGTTCTTCCAATAAGCATGTTTTGCACTAAAGCTAACCATTATTGTATTATTTTGGTAGAATCTCTAACACTTTAATTGACAAACACTTGCAGGTAATTTATTTGCACTTTCATTCATTCACTTACACATTCATTTTCAATGAACTTATATGTTAGGGTTGTCTTTTAGAGACAACAAGAATACTCAAAAAGGAGTAATTTTCAGGTAGAAAGCTTATATTCTAGATTCTGTAGTTTGGATAAGGAAGGAAAGAAATTTTACAACATGTAGGTTATTGTATTATATTATAAGACCTTACATATGGGAATAAATAAGGACTAAGGCCCCTAGAACAGTACCTGCATCACAGTGAGCACATAGCTATTTGTTCAATGAATTGATCAACATATGGGATTAAAATTTAGAACATCATGATGGTAATAATTAAGGCAAGTTAATTGAAAGCTCATGGCCAATGAAAAATGAATAAAACTGTTCATATAAAGTGAGATTTATCAACTATGTCTCTTTGACTTGAGAGGAGAAGATTTGAGGAAGATCATGGAGGAGTAGAGAAGTAGAAATATAAGCAATGAGATATATTCAAAATGCTAATGAATAAAGGAGAGGAAGTACTCAGTGGGAAATGTAGCCCAAGGAGCCCTTGACACACTCAGCCTTCTTGAAGAAAATAACAACAACAACAACAACAACAACAACAACAACTGGAAAGTTTTTACCTAAAGACAGAATTCACATATACAAAATAACAGAAATAATACAAATTTCTCCCAGCTTTTCATTTTGAAAAATGTCAAACACATGAAAAAGTTGCAAAAATAATAAACACCCATGTATCTTTTACCTAAATTGTTAATATCTTGCTTAATTTCTGCCTTTCTCTGTCTCTATATGTATGCAAATATACACATATATGTGTATAAATACACACAGTAATATATTAATAGGTTTTGCCACATAAATATGTTTCAGAAAAAATGACAGTATGTGACACATTGTCATTTTAAGTATTTCTGACATTTCTTTATTGTTTTTGGCTGAAACATTTGAGAGGAATCATAACACCTCAAGCATAAGTATTTAAACACATATCTCCTAAACACAAAGTCATTCTCTTATATAACCACATACACAAAATAACCCACTCTGAAATTTTTGCACTGAAAAAATACTACTGTCTAATATTGAGAGAGTTATCAGAAAGTGGTATCACCTGGATAGTGAAATAGGAGTTTTCCCATTTGTGTTCCCCCTATAGCAACAATAATTTGGTGGCTACCCACAGGCAAAAGTGCCATTGTGAGAGCTTTGGGATCTAGGTAGGACATTGTAAAACCCAAGTGGAGCCCAACTCTATGAGGGTTATTTTGAGAAGGTAGTGAAAAAATGAATAGTCAACCTACAGAAAGGGAGAAAATATCTGTATATATGATAAGGGATTAATATCCAAATTATACAAAGAACTCATATAACTCAATAGCAAAAAATAAGCAGATTAGAAAATGGGGAAAAGCCTTGATTAGACATATTCCCAAAGAAAATATACAAATGGCCAAAAGGTACATGAAATGATGGTCATCTTCACTAATATACAAATCAAAACTACAATAATCAACTATTGCCCATAATCACCAGCTATTATCAATACAAGAGAAAACAAATATTGGTTAAGGTGTGGAAAAAATAGAACCCTTATACATGCTTGGTAGAAATGTAAATTAGTATACCCATTTTGGAAAACAGTATGTCAGCTCCACAAAAAATTAAAACAGAGCTACCATATGATCCAGTAACTGCACTTCTGAATATATATTCAAAGGAAATGAAATCACTATCTTGAAATAACTCCACTGAAAGATCATGTATGAATGACCCATGGACATGGACAACAGTGTGGGAATTAACTGTGGGAATAGGGGATGGGATGGGCAGAAGAGGGCAAAGGGGGAAAATTGGGACATCTGTAACAAAATAACAATAAAAAAAGAAATCTCTCCACTCCCATGCTCACTGCAACATTATTCACAATAGCCAAGATATGGAAATAACCTAAATGCTCTTTCACAAATTAATGGATAAATAAAATGTGGTATTAAATAACTATACATAAATGAAAGGGTAAATGTTTTAAAAGGTCAGTGTAAAATAAGACAAGTCTTAGCAAAAATCACAGTGTATAAATAGAAAAAAAGATACTTTTTGAAAAACACTTAGAGGTGAAGAACAGCCTCAATGTGATAACTTTTGGAAGAAAATTAAATAAGTAATCATTTTTTATTTCATAAATCATCATGCACAGGTAAAATATTATCTCAAGAAGGACTTAGAAAATTGAATTCTATTCCTGTTTAATCATTGACATACATGATTGCCTTGATGAGATCATTAATCTTTGCACTTTAATGTCTACCTTCACAAACACACAAATTGAATAAAACTAATATAAGCAAGGATCTACAACAGATCAAGGATCCACACTGAGAATTGAATTCATACTGAGATACACATACAGCGGTGAAGAATTAAAGCACTATTATGTACTATCTTCAAAGACTAATCTCGCTATATAATTTTGTGAGAAATAAACCAGCACATAATGATGCCAACAACATTACTTAAGTGATATAATGTTAAAAACAAGCACAATTTATATATGCTTACATAAATGGTGACAGTGTTTGCCTTTTGGTTAAAGATATTAGGAATTGGGAGGAGAGCAAATTGAGGTTTCTAGGATCCAGGTAGTGTTCTATACCTTGATCTCTGCAGTGATTTTTTAAAAACAATTGAGCCCTTAAATTATGCTTTATTCACTATTTTATAAATTTTTATTTTATTAAAAAGTAATTAAAATGTAAAATGGATAATTCTGGGTATATCAGCTTAACTCTAAAACTCCCAAAATATCCTATAAAATAGTAAACAAAAACCAGAGGAACAAGTAAAATCACATACATGTTTTGTGCTTGACATAACTAAACAGTGTAGAATGCTCAAACTTTAAATTACCTGCAAAAAACTGAACAACAAATCTCAGTGTTGGCTACAAGCCTTGTCAGACAACAGGGATAATATGACAAAACTGTGAAAAAATAAGGAGGGAAATAAAACCACTTCCAGAAAGAGAAACTTCACCTTAATGAGAAAAAAAATTGGGGGAAAAAGCATACGTTAGGTCAGTCAGAAGACTAGGTAAAGGACAAAGATTTAAAAATGTGAATATGATTCAAGCAGGCAATCCTGGAAAGATAACATTTGGATAAAAGGAGAGGAGAAAAGGATTGAAAGAGAGAGTTGCCTATGGAAATTGCATAGTAAAAATAAAAATAAAATATTTATGATCTTTAAAGACAAAAAAAGAAATGGAATGAAATGAAAATAAACTAAGGACATTCAAACCCTGTATTCACATCTCTCACCTTTAAAACAGAAAGAAAATATTACTTAGAATTGAAATCATGTTTTGCTGCACTACAGAATAGTATGCACTTGAACTAAGAATTTCATAAAACATTTTGAATTATCAACACTGTCCATGGGTAGTTGAATTCACATTCTTCCTCTAATCAAGACTATCATAGAAATAAAACAAAACACAATCAAATTAGCTGGGGTAAAAGTTCTCAAATATCTGATGAAAGAGCAGAACTCATAATGCTGCATTCCAAAATGAAATAAACACTCTCAAACAAGCCTTTGAATATATATGTATATATACACACAAATACATATTCAAACATATAAACACAAACTTTGAAGAAGAAATTAAAAATTAAAAGCAGAAATATACAAAAGAAAAAGACACTCAATGAGCCTGATGACATTATTAATATTTAGAAGAGAAGACAAAATCATGTTAGGAATGAAACTAAATTACAGGCTGCACAAGGAAGAATAGAATAGAATAGAACATAAAAGGACAACTGAAAAGAATCAAAATGTATCCAAAGAATGAAAATGAGACAGAGAAAATGCTCAGAGAGAAAGTGGCTGAAATGGGAAACAGTCAAAAATGTTTGACATAGTATATAATTGGAGTCCCTGAAGATTATTAAGAAAGTGATAGAGTGAACTTAGTACTTACAATTTAATCAGAGAAAAACTTCCTGGAAAAAATCAAAGACCTAGAGTTTTCTGTTACAAGGGCTCATTGGTTACCAGAGACAAATGACCAGAGACAAAGTAATTATGAACTTCAATTTAATATTTAAATTATTAAACTTACTTTTGAGACAAAGGAAACTATTCTCAGTACATCCAGTCAAAAAGATCAAGTGATTTTCCAAAGCAAGAGAATTAGAATAATATCATGCCCTGGCTGGTGTGGCTCAGTAGGTTGGGTGTTGTTCTACGAACTGAATGGTTCTGGGTTTGATTTGCAGTCAGGGCACATGCCTGGGCTGCAAGTCAGTCTCCAGTCAGGGAACATACCAGAAGGAACCAATCAATGTTTCCCTCTAGCATTGACATTTCTCTCCCTCTCGCTTTCCCTTTCTTACTCTCTCGCTAGAATAAATAAAAGATAAAAATTAGAATAATTTCACACTTTTCAAAAAAACATATAAAGCAATGTAACAACAAAGCAGCACTTTTAAAATATTTAAAGACTAAAAACATGAACCAAGGATTTTCTATCTAGCCAAAATCTCTTTTTAATATCAAGGCTACAGAAATACATTTTTAAACATTTAACAGCTCAAAGAATTCATGATCTTTTTAATGAAGTCTACTACAAGATAAATTTCATCCAAATAAGATGGTTAGGGCCAAATACTTAGTGTAGAACATTTCATAATTTAGTTGATAATATAAAAATAAAGCAATGATGAATATTTTGTATAATATGCATACATGTTATGTGTTATGTGATCTGACAAAGTAAAAACAATGTAAATAAATTGGGATATTTCAGAGAGGGAATGAAAGAAAAAATAGGATAAGCTCTTTGCTTGTTTAATAGCACTAGCTATAAGGCTAAGGTATATGATTTAAAAGCAATAAATTAGGTAGTAAAGAACTGAGTTAAATAAAAAAGAATGGATGGATAAAGACAGTAAAGAAGGTATAAATGCAAAGGTAACCACAGAACACTTAATTGCCAAAAGAAATTTTAAAACTAAAGTGACAGAGAAACATATAATGTAGAATAATACACATAATAAAACATAACAGAGTTAAGACCAAATAGAGCAGTCTTGTCAATAAATATGAATAGGCTTTGTCCACCTATTAAATAAAAACAATTTTTAATTTGACTTGCAAAGCAAGAAAAAATGCATATGCTATATACAGGGACACACAAAAAATAAAGTGATTTAGGAAAACAAAAAATGGAAGGATGGATATTAAAAATATTCCAAGAAGATGGTAAATAAACAAGAAAATTGAACAAATGATACTGTTATCAGGCAACAAAGAATTTAAAGCAAAATTTATTAAATTTGAAAACTAAGTTCATTTTACTGTTAAAAGACACAATCATAATTAAGATGAAATTATTATATCTGTCACTAGTTAATAGAGCAACTACCATTTTAAGCAAAAAATTTAAAAGATACAAAAGAAGCATAAAGAGAAAAATAATTACTGGAATAATCAATAGAGTTTTAACACACTATTCTCAGTGCAAGATAGATCAAATGGGCAAAACTAAGTAAAAACAATCTATGGATGTCACTGAGATGGTGATGTAGTAGATGTTAGCCTTCACCTCTTATCTTCTCAACCCCCTCAAAGATCAACAATTAGACAGCTATTCACAAACAAAACCAGGTGTGGGAGTGATCTGAATTCCACTGAAGAAACTCCAGCAATATAGTGGAACAAAAATCCCAAGAATAAGTGCACAGGAAAAGAAAGAAGACAGCCTGATTCTGTCTACATCATCTCATCCCCTTAGTTATCATGGCTCAACTTGAAGAGGAAGTTTCCCAGCTAGAAATAAATCCACTTAAAAAAAGGAAGGGTAGAGTGAGAAACCGTTCCCAGACTTTGTGGTACTGCACAAAAGTTCCACTTTAGTTTCACTCCACCCAGATTGGTAAAGCTGAGACATATAGAGACAGGAGAAAAGGAAGGTAAGCAAGAAGTAAAAATAGCAGCCCAACAGCAGAAGCAATTGTGGTTCATAGTGACCAGCTCTACAAACAAATCAAACAGATTTTGCCATTGAAGAAACTAATAGCTCAGCCATCATGGACCCACTAAGATTTCTCCAGGTTTTGCCCCACTGGTATTCATGTTTAATGATGACAGCCACCTGAGTGTCTCCCCCCTCCTCCCACTCCCCATCCAGCCCCAGAAAAGCATTAGCAGCAAGCCCAGGCCTCTGTGGCTGTGCTAGCACAAGATGTCAGCATGCAACTATACCCATGCAACTGATCCCCACTCAAATGCACATACTCAGGGCAAGTTTCTATAGCTGCATACCACCAGCCCAATACCCACTACCAGTACGCATGCCCAGGAGGAGACTGTGAAACCACAGAAGACTATGCTGACAGCCAGGGTTACCACAGTTGGACAGTGTGTGGACACCACTATTCTCAGCTACCACTGCTGCCTGCACTGATCCCTAGCCACTGGATTTGGAGATGCTGCTGGGACTATGATAGCCTTTGCAGCCACTGCAGACAATGTACAATGCTTGCCAAGGACCAAAAAGTTGTTGCTGTAGACCTAAGTGGCCTGGGATGAATAGACACTAGCCTACTCCCATCTTTCTCCTACCTGATGTTACCACACATCACTGCACTTTGTGTCCTGTACCACTAGAACCAGGGTCACAGCGTGGTCCAGCATGTCTTCGCCCGCAGGTGAAAGTCTTTCTTTACCAAAGTCAATCCATAAAGGCTAGAATAGGTAATTATTTCTTCAAATGTGCAGACACCCATGGAAGGCTATAGGGAACATGAAGAGTCAGTGAAACAGGAATCTACCAAATGAAAACAGGAAATCTCCAGTAACTGACCCGAAAGAAATGAGGATCAGAAATTGCCTGACAAAGAATTCAAAAAAATTATTTGAAGATGTACAGAGAGCTAAAAGAAAACAAAGATAGACTATTTAACATTGGGAAAATAATAAAAGAACAAAAGAATTTCAACAAAGAAATAGAAAACATAAAAAAAAACAGAAATTTGAGATGAAGAATACAATGACTGGACTGAAGAATTCAACAGACAGCTTCAATATCAGATTTTATTAAACAGAAGAAAGAATCAGTGAGCTAGAATAAGAACTATTGAAATTATGTAATGAGAGGAGCAAAAAGAAAATATCATAAAAAAGAATGAAGGAAGTCTATGGGAATGATGAGGCAATATTAAGGAAAATGACATGTATCATTGGAGTCCCAGGGGAAGAGACGGAGAAAGGAGTAGGAAGCTTATTTAAAGAAATAATGGTGGAGAACTTCCCAAACCTAAAGAGACGTTTGGACATCTAAGTTCATGAAGTTGATGGGTCACCTAAAAATTTCAATCCAAAGTCAATTTTCCCCAAGTCACATTATAATAAAACTTTCTAAAATAAAAAACGGTGAGATAATTTGTTTTTGTTTTTATTTTAGTTGTTCAAGTACAGTTTTCTTCCTTTTATCCCCTTTCCAACG
>PVKM010001564.1:64217-75789 GCA_004027735.1 Carollia perspicillata
GAAAGAAAGAAAGAAAGAAAGAAAGAAAAAGAGAGAGAGAGAAGAAGAGAAGAGAAAAAAGAAAGAAACAAAAGGAAGAAAGGAAGGAAGAAAGAAAGCCCACCAAGAATACTTAACCCAACCGGCTGTTCTTCAAAATGGTGGTGAGATAAAGAATTTCACTAATAAACAAAAGCTGAGGGAGCTCATCACCATCAGACCTGCCTTATGAGAAAGGCTAAAAGGAATTATCCAAGCAGAAATAAAAGGACTCTAATTAGTAACATGAAGGGATATGAAAATATACACTGCTAGTATATACTCAGATTCATAATAATCTAATACTGTAATAAGATGGTGTGTTAAGTATTTACTTAACTCTAGTGTGAAGATTAAAGGACAAAAGTATTAAAATAGTTGTAGCTACATTAATTTCTTAGTGGATACACAATATAAAAAATGCAATTGTGACACTAAAAACATAAACGAAAAGAATAAAATGGCAGAGTTTTGTACACAATTGAATTTAAATTGTTATCAGCATAAAATATCCTGTTATGTCTATAAGATGTTTCACATTAACTTCACTGTAACCAAAACAAAAAACCTACGGTATATTCATGTAAGAGAAAGAGAAAGAAATCAAAACATACTACTGTAGAAAACCACCAGTTCACAAAGGAAGCAGCAAGAGAGGAAGAATAGAAAAAGGAAACTATAAAACAGATAGAAAACAAAAAATAACATGGCATTAACTATCAATAATTCCTCTAAATGTAAGTGGATTGAATGATCCAATCAAAAGACAAAGAATGGCAAAATGAATTTTTAAAAAAAGACCCAACTATATGGTGCCCACAAATACTTCAGATGTACATCTTATCAGGATCTACTATCTCAAATATATGAAGAACTATTACTGAGTAAGAGCTCGACAATAAAAAGGCAACCCAATATAAAAATTACCCGAATAAACATTTTATCAAATAAGATATACAAAAGATCAATAAGCAAATGAAAGAACTGACCAATATTATCAGTCATTAGGGAAATTAAAATCAAAAGTACAATTAGATTACATGCCATACACACTAAGATGGCTATTATAATAACAATAAAATAAAAAATACTATATTCATGAGGATATGCAGAAACTAGATCCCTCAAACATTTCTGGTAGGAATGTAAAATGATACATCCACTGTGAGAAAGTTTGATACTTCCTCATATAGTTAAACATAGAGTTACCATATAACCCAGCCATACCATTGCCATGTCTGTACTGAATTAAAAACAAATATTCACTGAACATTGTGTATAAGAATCTTCACAACAGAATATTCATAACAGCCAAAAAGTAGAAACAACCCAAATGTCCAACAACTAATGAACTGATAAACAAAATGTGATGGTGTTATAGTGTGAAAATGAAATGCTATTCAGCCATAAAAAGAAATGAAATTCTGACACATGATACAACATAACTGGGCCTTGAAAATATTATTCTAAGTGAAAGAAGCTAGTCATAAAAGAACACATAGTGTATGATTCTGTTTATATGAAATGTCTGTAGCAGACATATTGGTAGAGATGGAATGCAGATCAGGTCACATAGGGTTGGGGCCTCACAGACTAAATAGGAGGTGACTGGTAATTTGGGATGATAAAAAACATTTTGTATTTAGATACTGGTAATGGTTGTAAAACTTTAAGAATATATGAAACATTAAATTGTACATGTTCAAATGCCGAATTTCATAGTATGGGAATTTTATTTCAATTTTTTCCTTTTTTTTCACTTTTCTAAAATTTTATTTTTTAAGTATATTTTATTGATTATGCTATTACAATTTTCACAATTTTTCCCTCTTTATCCCCCTCCACTTTGGATGCCCCAACCATCCAGCATTCCCTACCCTTAGTTCATGTCCATGGGTTGTACATATAAGTTCTTTGAATTCTCTGTTTCCTATACCATTCTTGAACTCTCCCCATCTATTTTATGCCTACCAATTATGCTTATTATTCCCTGTACCTTTTCCCCCTATTCCTCCCCACTGAAAACCCTCCATGTGATGTCCGTTTCTCTGATTCTGTTCCTATTCTAGTCGTTTGCTCAGTTTTTGTTTTCACTGTTTTTATTTTTTTAGGTTCAGTTGTTGATGGCTGTGAGTTTGTTGTCATTTGAATGTTCATAGTTTTTTATCTTCTTCAATTTCTTAGATAAGTCCCTTTAACATTTCATATAATAAGATTTGGTGATAATGAACTCTTTTAACTTGACCTTATCTGGGAAGCACTTTATCTGCCCTTCCATTCTAAATGATAGCTTTGCTGGGCAGAGTAATCTTGGTTGTAGACCCTTGCCTTTATGACTTGGAATACTTCTTTCCAGGCCCTTCTTGCCTGTAAGGTTTCTTTTGAGACATCAGCTGATAGTCTTATGGGCACTCCTTTGTAGGTAGCTCTCTCCTTTCCTCTTGCTGCTTTTAAGATTCTCTCTTTAATCTTTAATCTTGGGTAACTTAATGATGATGTGCCTTGGTGTGTTCCTCTTTGGGTTCAACTCCTTTGGGACTCTCTGGGCTTCCTGGACTTCCTGAAGTCTATTTCCTTTGACAGATTGGGGGAGTTTTCCTTCATTTTTTTTCAAATAAGTCTTCAGTTTCTTACTGTTGTTCTTATAATTCAGATATGGGAATGTTTAAAGTTGTCCCAGAGGTTCCTAAGCCTCTCTTCATTTTTTTTTTAATTCTTGTTTTTTCATTCTGTTCTGGTTGGATGTTTATTTCTTCCTTTTGATCTAAATCATTGATTCGAGTCCTGGTTTCCTTCCTGTCACTGTTGGTTCCCTGAATATTTTGCTTTATTTCACTTTGGGTATCTTTCATTTTGTGACCAAGCTCAGTTCTGTGAGCATTTTGATTACCAGAGCTTTGAACTCTCCATCTGATAGGTTAGCTATCTCCTCATCGCTTAGCTCTCTTTCTGGAGTTTTGTTCTTTTCTTTCATTTGGGCCCTATTTCTTTGTCTCACACATCTGTTAAGTTGTAAGGGGGTGGACCCTTAGGTATTCACCAGGGCAGGACAACCCTGTTTGCTGCACTGTGGTGCTGTCTGTGGGAGAGGGGTCAGAGGAGGGACAATGCAGCTCACTTGCTCGGCTCTAGCCCCACTTTCCAATGAACATGTGAGATTGGGAGTTTCTCCCACCGTGGCAACCCTCACAGTAGTCCACAGTCAGCTCTGAGTCTCAGTTTCCCATTCAGTCAGCCCCATCTGTACAGTCTGCTGCCTTGCCTCAGATTCTCTCTGTCAGCCTGTCTTACTTGTCTGGTTGGTCTGGTTGACTGTTTCTTTAATTCCTTGGTTTTCAGAGTTCCATGCAGTTTAATTTTCTGGCACTTCTGGGTGTTTATTACTTTTAGATTGGTTGTTATCCTCTTTTTGCTTGTGTGAGGAAGTGAAGGATTTCTACCTACATCTCCATCTTGGCCAGAACTCCTATATCTTAATTTTTAAAATGAATGATAATGTTTCAGTTGAAATCTTTGTGAATCTTAGGATGCAGACTTTGCTCCTCCTACACTTTAGATTTCTAATTCTCCCCAAACACTTTAAAAGCAAAGTTTGGCTTGGAAATAAGTGTGATTCACAGAAGTAACTGTTAAATAGTAAAAAAAAAAAAAAAAAAGATGAGATTTTTCTTGCTTTTTCTTCATACATTTGACAAGTCTGAGTTTCTAGTAATGATGGAATTTTATGCAGTAAAACACATGTGGCAAACACAAGGCCCGCAGGCTGAATCTGGCCCTCCACCTTATTTTATCCAGCCCAGCACCTTGTTTCTACCTGGTGGGTGGCAGCACTGAGCTCCTTGTCCCCAGTTAAGAAGTAGTTACATTTGTACAGTCCTAAAATTATATTTGGCCCTTTGAAGGCAACCACAAGCCTGATGTGGCCCCTGGTGAAAATGAGTTTGATACCCCTGCAATAAAGGAAAAATGACATGTAGCAAAAAAAAAAATCAATGTTGACTCCCTTCCCCTAATGTGGCAGAGCCCCTGATTTCAGCAATGAGGATCTATGATAATTATAGAGCAGGAAAGGATATAAGGAGGCCCTTTGTGTGAGTAAACGGTATGAGCAGATAGACACAAATGAACATCTTAGACTGACATGCAGAGTTCCTCGAAAGTTATACATAGTGGTGGGGTCTTTCTATTTGGGGTTTTCACATGTGAAACATTTATTTCACATGTTTTAGTAAAATAAATCTAATAATTCAATCGATTCTGAAATGGTAAATTCTCTAATATAACATGGGCTTTTCCAGGAGATACATAAACCCTTGTTTTGTGAGTTAAGTCTGGCTATAAGTGAAATTTAACAGTGGGCTTTCTTCTAAAGTAAAACACACTTCCCCAGGTGTATTTCTGTCAGTGATGTTTGGCTTATGATGTATTCTGATGTGGAAGCCAGAGGGTTACATCACATCTCTGTGAGAGGAGGGTAGGGTATTCCGGAAATGTTCAGACATCCTAGATGGGTGCTTGGCTAGGGAATAGAAACTGGTTAGTAAGGTGGTCACATCAAGTTTGTAAATTATAATTAAAATTGTGTGCATTTGCTGAATACCAAGCATTTTACTTATTAGTTACGCAATTTTGGGCTAGTTACTTAACATCTCTGAGTCTAAAAAACAGACTATGTTTTGTGATGATAACAGCAAAATTGGACCTCAAAGATTGGTTTAGAGGATAAAATGTATAAATTAAGGCAAAACTTTTAGAACTGTGTTTAGTAAAGAAGTAGACCTCAAAATTGTGCATTTTTGTTATTTCCCACTAGAGTAGGAGGGTGTTCTGATGGTTATGGGGATAGGGGAGGAAGAGCAAAGAGAAAAAACGGGAGAATTATTGGAGCCTGAGTCAGTGCCCCCTAAGGGAAAACCTGGATAAGGTATCATTGTACAACTCTTGGGAAGGCACGCAGAGTCACATGGACACTGGATAACTGAAGGGGTGCAAAATCTAGAAATACAGATTGATCAAAGACATCTAGCATGCAGCCCATATCCCAGTTTTGCCCAGCCTTGGACCTTCCTCTCCACTTCACTGGCACAATAATTTCAAGTCATTTTTGTCCTCTTAACACTCAGCAGAGGTCAAAGATTTGGACCCAGATAGAAGCCAATAACAGGAAATTCTTGTCAAAAATCACTGGAAATTAGTTTGGAATTATTCCTTATATCATAGGTCAGCTTAACACCAAATGGCCAATCAGCTACTAAAGCTCAGGAGGCTATTTGTTTTTTGAAGTTGAGGTCTTTTTGACCTTAACAGCTGTCCTCTTTCTTTCAAATGACTTTGAATTTTCAATCTAAATTTCAGTAATTTGAAAAAAATGCACAGATAACTCAATAGAAGATATAAAGACATGAACAGGCCTTTCACAGAAGAGAAAACATATGAAGGAGGAAAATCTGTGAAAGATATTAAGCCACATTGTACCAGGGAAATGCAAATCAGTGCCATGATAAGATGTCATTTTGCTCCCATTTTACTGGTGAAAGTAAGAAATCTAATAATACTGATTAGATAATACTAAGTGTTGGAGAAGATCTGGATTGCCATTATTTCTTAGACATTGTAGGAAGAAGTATAAATTAGTACAGACTGAAAAACAGTTGGCATTGTCTTGAGGAGATGAACATACATATACCCTATAATAATCTGGCCATTTCTCTAGTAGTGATATACTAGAAGATACTCCTGCACATATTACACAGGGAGATATACACAGAAATTTTCACTGTAGCTCTTTTTTTGTAACAGCAAAAATCTAAAAATAAATATCAAAAGTGGAATTAATAAATAAAAGTGACATTCATATAAAGGGATATTAGATAATGGTTAAAATATGGGCAGAAACTATATGCAAGAATATCAATAAATCTTAGCAATGCAATTGGGAATGAAAGAAGTAACCAATGAGATTACATAACTTTATATCTTTTCATCAAGTTACAACTAAAGTGGATGGTATATATATATATTCGAGGGATATGTACTATATTTCATTAAGATAGAGTTATGAAAAAGGAAGAGAGGGACATTATGAGGACAAGACAAAGGACTGTGAAGGTGAGAGACTATTGAAATTAGTAATTCTTTTCTGAAAAGTTATCCCCAAACTAAGTGACCTTAAAAAACAACTATTTTGACTAACCAGATATCTGGTCCAAATAAGATGGCTTAAATTAATGTCTTCCTGTTTCTCCCCACTATATACAACTATAATCTCTGGTACTTATGCAAGAGAAAACAAACAAAAAAATTCTTGAAGGGAAAACTGGTTCCAGACACCATAAATAAAAGAATAACATAATTTCATAGTGTTTTATTACCCTTCCATCCAACAGAAAGAGGGTACTGAGAATGGCATTTCTTGACCCCCTAACCTAAGATAGCAAATGAAGGCATCTTAATGATGAAAATGAAAACAAGTCTTACCAAAAACAGCATTATGAAAATGGCAGCACTGGCAAGGGGTTTTAGTAGAGGGGCACTAACAAGTTGCTAGATGAAGCCTTCTTCTTTATTGGGCCCATGAGTCCCCTCTTTTACCCAAAGATGTATCATTGTCACGATCCCCCATTGTCAAGGGGATCTTACTACCATAAGCATCATATCTCAGGAAGCCTACTTATCTTCCTAGGTCTGAAACTCCCCTCTCTGCCACCCAGAGGCATGAATAAGGTAGCCAGGGAGCACACGGGCTTACTCATGATCATTTACCCCTCAGCTTTCAACCGTCCAAGGCACAGCATTAGTACCTTTAGAACAGCCCAACTGTCAGTGCAAAAGGTTAGGGGCCAGAGCAAATTGGCTGGTGATCAAATGAGTAATCATTGAAGTTCAGCTCACTGAATGCTATGGTTCATATTTCTAACTAGATGGTATCAATGTTGGCCCAAATAGCAACTGCAGTCCCAGTGGATGGATTGCCCTAACAAGATTCATCTGAATAGATAGAGGTTCCAACCAGGCATCCATTGGACCTTCCATCTCTCCTTCCATCTGCAGTCTTTCCCATAGCCCTTACCTGTTCCTGGGATTTTTCAGTCTCCCCTAGATCAGCACTGGATTGCCCAATATCATAAATGTCTTGTGCCATGACTTGGCTCAGCATAGACATCAGAGTCCCATACTAGGTGCTAGGTGCAGTCTGGAGTATCTTGGCTTTACTCCTGCAGTGAATGTGGCCTGATAAGGATCTTCAAAGAAAGGAGTGTATATGGCCTGTCTCATTTCCAACTCCCTAAAACTTTGTTGTACCTCCTCTATAGTTTTCCAGAAGCCCACATGCCCAGGGAGATCCTCCTCATTGGCCAAGCCTCCCTGCAGGCTAAAGTAATCCAATCTATAAGGGAATGATTGCCTTGAGCACCAAGCATGTACTGGCAGAGGGCAGGATGTGTGGTGATGTTGCTCACTTTCTGTGTCTCCTGCCTGGACAGATAAATGTCACTGATTGCCCCATCACCACCATCACCACCCATCCCGCAGTCACACTAACTATGCCTGGACACTTCCCCTGGACTTCTGTTGGAATCTGGCAGTTATTTCAATAAGCACAGAATGAGATTATTCTCTCATTGTGAACATTTCCTGACTTTGGGTCTGCCCCACTAGACATGATAATTATTTGATTTTGCTTTATTTTGTATTAATTAGGGGTTGAATAGTACAGGGTGTTTTCTTTTCTTCACTTTTAATCACTACATCCTCCTCTTCACTCTCCTCACTTTCCCAGGGATTTCACTTCTTAATGTTCCAATCAGACTTTGTCACAATTGCTTGGATCTTAATTCAAGGCAATCTGTGCCACCCATTTGCAAAACTACATGGTAAGGTCTCTACAACTTACCATCCTGCCATCACACCTTGTCTGCCAGCTCCAAAGCTGGCAGAGCAATGGACAACTGCATGTGTTTCTCTAACCTCAGTTCTTCTTCAAACTTTCTAACTCAAGATTCCACGTCTAGTTGGGCATTTATGGCCAGCTGACCTGTCCACAATAGAGGCCAGCTCACTGTGCAGCCATTTCATTCCACTCCTTGCTGCAGTGAACTAGGTACAGTTCCTGAAAACACTGCATTAGACAAGCTGGTGTTTTGGAGCATCCTTGTACCCATGTGGTGGTACACAAGTACCTAACCCTCTCTACCCCTCTCCACCTAGAGTTGCCATCCCTCTCCACTTACAGATGGATGGCCAACTTGTTATCTCCCCCACAGATGCCTCTTTCCTAGGCCCATTTCTTCTATCCCCTGGCTGGCTCACCAATTGTGAGTTTACAAATTGGCCCTCATATATGGAGAACAAGGAGAGACCAAAGGAAGAGTCTGGCCAGTCAAGATCGGTAGGTTTCATAAGTGAGGAAGCTTACAGCCTTGTCCTGGGTGACCAAGCGAGACAAGCAGTTCTCTGTATCTGTCCACTAGCATCTTAAGATTTATATAGAGGTTTCAATGGGGTTTAGCTACATATCTGGCACAGATGATCTCAACAGTACCTTATTCTTTCAAGGTTATGTCCTTGGCAAAGATTCTAACAAGAGGAAGGCAAGTGGAATGCACATTCTAAGGAGAGAGGAGGGTATATGGATTCTACTATTGCCTGATTTCAGCTCGTGGGTCAACAAGTCGTCAAGACCTCTCCAAGATTTCTTCTAACAGCATGTCATCTTTTCAGGAAATAGGTGTCAATCCTGAATTCTAGAGCAGGTGAAACTCTTTTTAGGAATGAAGTAGACTGCGAGACTTTCTCACACTAAGGTAAACTAAAACAAGCTGTTGCTGTCAGATTTATTCTTAATGTACAAATGTAAAAAATTTAACATAAAGGAAATAATAAAATAAGGAGATTGAAGCATTTAGCAGAATGGAAAAAATTTGAAAAGAGAACAAATGTGAGTCTGTCCAATAGATTATCTTTGTCCTCATGACATTTATAAATCATACTTGATGATTAAAATAAAAGTATAACAACATCTGGTACTTAGTGATTTTTAAAAGTAAGAAAGATAATGATACCCAAGTGAAAATGAGGTTTGCATGCTTCATGCAAAAATGGTAAAATGTTGATATTAATAGACTGTGGTAAGTCACATATATATTGCAATAAACAGAATAAGAAAAAATTAACTCAAAATCTTATAATAAATCAAGATTAAATCCTTAAAAAAAGGTAAGTATCCCATCAGAAAGCAAAACATAACAATCTTAAATATGTATGTGCCAGAAAGCCTCAAAACACATGAAGCAAAAATGATAAATGAGAGAAGAATTAAACAAACCCACATTTATAGGTAAGGATTCAACACCTCTCTCTCAGCAACTGATAAAGCTAGACAGAAATTACCAAACCCTGTAACCACTAAAGAATTTGAATTTGCAATTTACAGGCTCCTGAGGAAGAAATTTCCAGGTCCAAATGGTTTCACTGAAGAAATTTTCTAAACTTTTAAAGAATAATTGACACAAAATTACATTTTTTCTTCCAGAAAATCAAAAAATGAAGACTTAACACAAGATAGTATTACCCTCAAACCAAAACTTGTAAAACACAGTACAAAAAAAAAAAAAAAAAAAAAAAAAAAAAAAAAAAACAGCAGTCTAATATCTCTCATGATCTCAGTTGCCAAAAACCTCAATAAAATGTTACTAAATTGAATAAAAAATGTCTGAAAAGAATGATATTAAATGGGCCAGATGGTCTTATTTGCTGGAAGCAACCTAAGTGTCCATCAGTAAATGAGTGGATCAAAAAACTCTGGTACATTTACACAATGGAATACTACGCAGCAGAAAGAAAGAAGGAGCTTCTACCCTATGCGACAGCATGGATGCATCTGGGGAGCATTATGCTAAATGAAATAAGCCAGGCAGTGAGGGAGAAATACCATATGATCTCACCTTTAAGTGGAACCTAATCAACAAAACAAACAAGCAAGAAAAATATAACCAAACACATTGAAATTAAGAACAAACTGACAGTAACCAGAGGGGAAGTGGGAGAGGGTAATGGGGGGGCATGGTGGAAGAGTTTAAAGGAATAACTATAAAGGACACATGGACAAAATCAAGGGGGGTGGAAGCAGGGCAGGGAGGTGGAGATGGCTAGGGTGGGTGGGGGTTAAATACAGACAACTGTACTTGAACAACAATAAAATAATTTTTATACAAATTCAATGCAATACCCATTAAAGTACCAATGGCTTATTTCACAGGCATAGAGCAAACACTTCAAAAATTTATATGGAACCATAAACGACCCCGAATACCAGCTACAATTTTGAAAAAGAAGAACAAAGTAGGAGGGACCACAATACCTGATACCAAACTGTATTACAAGGCCACTGTAATCAAAACAGCCTGGTACTGGCATAAAAACAGGCACATAGATCAATGGAACAGAATAGAGAACCCAGAAATAAACCCAAGTCTCTATCGTCAATTAATATTCGACAAAAGGGGCAGCAACATAAAATGGATTAAAGATAGCCTCTTCAAAAAATGGTGTTGGGAGAACTGGACAGATACATGCAAAAAAATGAAACTTGAGCATCAACTTATGCCATACACAAAAATAAATTCAAGGTGGATAAAAGACTTAAATATAAGCCAGAAAACCATTAAAGTCATAGAGGAGAACATAGGCAGGAAAATCTCAGATATTTCACGTAGCAACATTTTTACTGATTTGTCCCCTAGAATAAGGGACATGAAGGAAAAATAAACAAATGGGATCTCATCAAAATAAAAAGCTTCTGCACGGCCAAAGAAAACAGCATTAAAATAAAAAGAGAACCAACCATATGGGAAAATACATTTGCCAATGATACCTCAGATAAAGGTTTAATCTCCAAAATATATAAAGAACTTGCACTAATCTACTCTAAGAAGACAAGCAATCCAATTAAGAAATGGGCAAAGGACTTGAATAGATGCTTCTCCAAAGAGGACATACAAAGGATCCAGAAACACATGAAAAGATGCTCAATATCGCTAGCTATCAGAGAGATGCAAATTAAAACTACAATGAGATACCACTTCACACGGGTGAGAATGGCCATCATAAACGAAGCAACAAACAACAAGTGTTGGAGAGGTTGTAGAGAAAAGGGGACCCTAGATCACTGTTGGTGGGATTGCAGACTGGTACAGCCACTATGGAAAACAGTATGGGATTTTCTCAGAAAACTAAAAATGGAACTGCCTTTTGACCCTGCTATTCCACTGCTAGGATTATATCCCAAGAACCCAGAAACGCCAATCCAAAAGAACCTATGCACCCCAATGTTCATAGCAGCACAATTTACAATAGCCAAGTGTTGGAAACAACCTAGGTGCCCATCAGTAAATGAATGGATCAAAAAACTATGGTACAGCTACACAATGGAATTCTATGTGGCAGAAAGAAAGAAGGAGCTCCTACCCTATGCAACAGCATGGATGGAACTAGAAAGCATTATGCTAAGTGAAATAAGCCAGATGGTGAAAGACAAATATCATATGATCTCACC
>PVKM010001565.1:0-75553 GCA_004027735.1 Carollia perspicillata
CCAAGCACTGCAGGTAGTTACCAAGAGTGCCTTCCGCATGGGTCCATTCAGCTGCCAGGTGGACCCTTCTTCCCTTCTCTGGTTCAGGTCCCCTCCGGCAATGGTGACTTCCTTACAAGCTCTGTGAACTTAAGGCTCCCCTCCCCTCTCACCTTCACCCTGAACACCAGGCACTGCTAATAAACAAGGTCACGAATGGTCCCATGCTGAGGCAGAGGCCAGACAAGCCAGATACACTAGAAGCTCAGTGATGGTCACTGTTTTGCACAAAGCTGTGATCCGCACCGCAATGGCTGTTTCTGTCTCCTTGAAAAATCAGACTCAGAGTAATAGTGGTGGCACCTTACTCAGATCATATGTGTAAGGGGAAAAAGGATACCTAGAGAACGTTTGGGCTTACCCAATCAGGATATGTGAGATCTAAAGGGCTGGCAGCTTTTAATTTTTCCACTAGAAACAAAAATAAAGCAACTGCCATCTACTATCACCATTTCATAAAGAAAAGACGTTAAAACGTAGTAAGAATATGATGTTAGTACAAGGAGCAATACTTCCAGAGAAAGCACATTAGGCAACATTATACCACACATGTGAAAAATTAACAGCATGGTGAGTGGGACATTTTTTTATTGCCCTGTACTGACGCTGTGAACAGGATCCAAAGTTGTGGTGGACCAAGGGGAAATTAAGTAGCCTGCATTCTAAAGGGAGTGTCCACGTGAGAAGGGATTGGTGCTCCTCACATCCCAAGCCAGTAGATAAGGAATCAAGAAAGTCATCCATGAAAGTAAAAGGCATGGGCGTGAGAGAGAGAGACCAACCTCCTATTGGACATATGAGGCATCTGTCCCTGCTGGTCTGCCTCCTGTGTCTCCTCGAGCAGGAAGGAAGGAGAACGGGAGAGTAAAGGCAGGAGTAGGAGTGGAGAATGGGGGGCATGGCCTGAGCAACTATCATTCATCAGGGCAACAACCCCACTTTGAGCTCATCTAGGATGAGGGAGAAAGCTTTAACTCGGACTATGAAACTGAAGTTTTGAGTGTAATAGACATAGAAAAACTGGGGAACAGAATTTGAGAACTCTGCTTTCCTGTGAGAAACAGGAGCTCTATAAAGCACAGCTGGGCTCAGTGAGCAGAAAAAAGTATAAACTTTTATGTCTGAATCCTGTGAACTTAAAGACCATATAATGAACCAGATATAAAATACTTTGTTCTCCAAGATGGCTGCAAGTCAAGGAAAACTTCAATGGATCAGCACCGACCCACTGAGTGGCTTTCAAGAAAGACCTGATCTAGTCCTTGACGCAGGAGAAAAACGGCTCTCAGCTCACGCTTAAGGACCCACACAATTACACTACGTTTTCTAACATTCTTTTTTCACTCTGGATATTCCATGAATAACACCAGTTTCCCCTGGTAAATACTGAACTCATTAGTATATGCAATACTGGACAGGAAAATAACAGATTAATACTTTCATAGAGATCATAGAGAAAAAAATTGGCGGGCAGGCTGATTCCCAACAGCCCACCTTTCACTGAGCCTAGCCATTTTTTTAATCCACGCTTCATCTGCCCTTGCATTTTCCTCATGATCTCTTCTGCCACTTGCCCGCATCTCTCTGTGATTTTCTTTTCGCCACCTTTCCTAGGGTCAATTTCAGCAAATGGCAGCATGACAGTTAAGAAAGAAAGGCACATCACTTCAGATTCTTGTCATCCAAAAGTCTAATAGATATGCCTTAGAATTATTAACAGGTAATTGTTAAAAGGTAAGGTCATTATATTTAATGGTCTAGAACACCAAAATTAAGTCATATGATTGAATGAATAAAAATATATAAAAATATAAAATCATAGTCTCTAATTTAAACATGCTAAAACTGACAACATCAAATTACTATCAATTGCTCATACAGAGAAATCGGGGGTGGGCTGTTGCTATTTTTCTTTGCTTAAGTGTAATAAAATTTATCACTTAGCTCACAAAGCATTTTTAAATTGACCGATCTAAAGGCTTAAAATTCACAGATGTGTGTACAAATATAGTTACCTATACATACACTTATTTCTAATATACAGGGTGGGGCAAGAGTGGGTTTCTAGCAGTTCATCTAGAAAAAACACAGTAATTAGTAAATGATAATACAAGAATAAACTCTGCCTTTCCCATACTCACAGTTGTAAACCTCCTTCTGCCCTGCCCTGTATTTCCAGTACCTCACTCTCCTGTCCTTTATGGAGGAAAAAAACCCTCCAAAAACTGCCTACGTCTAATATTTTACAATAATGAACAAAGTATTTGGGCATCTAAGAAGAATGACCTTATAATAATAGGGATCTTAATTCTCAAATATAAAACAGAATTGCATCTTCTTATTCCAGTAACCACTATTTCAAGATATACATTATATCTATTAAAATATTAGCACAAGGGAAAATTTCTAATAATTTGACTTTGTTTTATCTTCACTACTCAATTTTTCATTCTCATCTTTTACAATTATCCTTTCTAGAGGCTAATAAACAAAAAGGCAAGTTTTTAGTAGAAACCATGAAGAGAAAATGTAGTCTGGGTACCATTTCTCAGACGCTCTTAAGAAATGCAGAGCAGGTCCCTGATGGCTTTCCTTCTGCATCCTCCACATGTGAGTCAGTTGCTAGGAAACGTGCAAGACAGGGATTCACTATTAGGTCTGAGGAACAATGAGCTAGCTTAATAGTTACCTACATACTAACACACCACCTTCATAAACTGTTGTCTACCTTAGGAAGCTGCAGATTATTGCAGGGGATGTTTTTCGAGACGCACAGATTTTAGGTCTCATCCTTTAACTACTACAAACAGATTCTGGTATTTACTGAAATGAGAAGTAACAGCTGTAGATACCTTAAAATTTTTTTTCTCAGCCAGAAGTTTCATGCATCCTCCTTCCTATCCATATTTCAAGCTGTATTTGGATACTGCTGCACAGTACATGATCCATGCACGCACAACAGATAAGAAGAAAAACCCCACATGTATCACCACTACCACAGTGAAGTACTTGTCACATAATTAATAGACGAGCCAAGGAAGGGACTAGAAACAACTTAAGGGTGCACACACACACACTCACACACATGTCAAACACACTTCTCATTCTCAGGGCTCAGTCTACCTAGGTCGAAGAAACAGAAAAAAACTCCAGACGTGGCCTTCAAACACATGGGATCCATGAACTCACTGCGCTAATCTCAACAGGTTTTAGCAAGGATGGGATGAGATATGCATGTACAAGCATTTTAAATTGTACAGCACCCTACATAAAAAGAGAGAAAACTGGCCATTCCAGTGAATAGGCATATGAACGAGACACAATTTTTGAAAATCAAAATTAAGTCAACTAAAAATCATGAATGGATGAAAGGTTTTCATCCTCAAAAAACTTCCCATATAGATTAGACTGTTTCACTAATATTAACATTAAAGCAGTAACTTGGTGAATTATTAATATGAAAAAGCAATGATGAAAACAAAAAAAGCCACAAGAATTTACCTTGTGCATGTCCCTTAGAAATATTTGAAGCTGTTGCATTAATTCCTCCAGAAATTTAAAGTAGAAAAATATATAAAACTAGGAAAGATGTAAGAATAAACTTTTAAATGGACTCGTTCAAATACTGTCTCTGTCTATTCCATGCTAGCAGTAGCTTTGCTGTCGTTTCTACCTTCAAAACAATGAATTTACAAACTGTAAAATCTGCGAACCAGTACTGAATTGAAATTGAAACTAAATACACAGGCAGATTATGGGGTCTTTTTAAGGCATTTCTTACAGTCCCAGTGGCTGACACACACACTGGGAGTACCAAGCACCCAGAATCTGGGAGACTCCACGCATTAGTTCGCCAAGACTACCGCACCGAAATCCCACAGACTGGATGGCCTCTACAACAGAAGTTTATTTTCTCATAGTTCTGGAGGCCAGAAGTCCAAGATCAAGCTGTCAGCAGGTATGGCTTCTCTAAAGGCCTCTCCTTGACTTGCAGACGGCCATCTTCTTGCCGTGTCCTCACCTGGTCTCTCCCCTGCACAGCATCCTTGCAGGCTCCTCCTCTTCTGATAAGGACACCAGCCACAGGGGCCCACCCATACGACTTCATTTACTCGCCATTACCTCTGCAAAGGCCCTATCCCTACGTAACGTCACATTCTAAGGTACTAGGGGTTAGGAGTTTAACACACGAATCTCGGAGGGACACAGTGTAGTCCACAGCCATCTGTTTCTACTTGATCTCAGTGGAACACTAAGCACTAAGAAGTGCTGAACGAGTGGCCAGCTCCACACAGAGGCTGCAAGGCATCCTCCAGTCCAGGTCCTTACCAGGAAAGGAAACAGTAAGGGAGCGCATGGGTGTTCAGGAAAAATCTTGTTAACACACATAAATACCAACATGGCTGAGGGAACAGTAGTCTTTTGGACTCACATACTGAAAGGGCAAACACTGGTATGTTCTGCTGCTTTCAAAAAGCTTCCCCATCTCTACTAATTCAGCATTTATTCAAGCTGGGCCTTCAACTAAATGAAGTGCATTGTTAAAATCTGAACTGGTGGCAAAAACACGGGGTGGGACACAAATAACAAGCCGTTATAGGTGATGACTGTGCAAATTATCTATCAAGAGGAGGTATTAAAAAATCACTAAAAAGAGTTCCTGAATATTTCTAAAGTTGACTTGAAATAAAGAGGCAAGTGACCACTCCTAGCCTGTGCTGTAATCTCATCTTCAAAGATAACATCAGAGAACTGCCTTACACAAAGGCAGTATCTTAGGTTTCTACATTTTTTACTACCCTGCAATGTTTTTTCATTTCTCCCTCAGAATGACTCTGTGAGGAAGAGAAGGCAGAGAAAGATGAGGACAGTGAACTTGAGGGAAGTTAAATGACATGCACAAGGTCACAAACTAATTACCAAGGGAGTCATAATGAGAACGCAGGTCTTCGGACCTCGCTGTCAGCACTCTTCATTTTGGTTCTTAATGACCCTCAGGGCGCTGAACCTACAGTCTTGCATAATTCATTTTATTTAGCACCACTGGGATGTCAAAGGCTGTAAATAAAATTTTATTTGCCGAAATTCTGTACATAATCACAAAATGAATTTAACCTCAAATAGACATAATTCTTACCACTTCTACAAAAACTATAACATCTTTAAGATCAATCATCTTCAATTTCAGCAGCAACATTTTTGTTGAGAATTTATTTCACTAAGTCAAATAACTGGGTAAATATGATGAAAGTTCAAAATAAAAAAAGAAATTCCTACACTACTACTGTGAGGCAAAATTTAGCCTAGTAACTAGATGACTTTATTAACCAGATGATCTTATTATCTACTGCACATTTTCACTGGGCTTTCACGTTTCTTCAGCTAACTGAAAGGAGGTGAATAACTGAATCATTAACTGATCAGGTTAAAGAAACTAAGCTTACTTACCCAGAAGGGAAAACCAACTATCTGAATATCAACTACAATAAAACGTGTTTTATTAAGCACTTAATATGTGCCGGGTTAAGTAATTTTTGCAGATTGTTTCATTCAATCCTCACAACTATTTTATGGTGGGTACTATTTCATACCCATTTTACAGATAAAGAGATGGCACTGAGTTTAAATAATGCACCCAATAATCCACACTGAGAATGTGGCTAAGCTACAATTCACTCCCAGCAATGTTTAACTCCAAAGTCTCCACTGTTTTTCACTCTAAAGCCTTGATTCTGAACACAAAGAACAATGACATAGTGCCTATAGCAACTAAAAAGAGGCAAAGAAATGGACCTCCAGAGCAAAAAGTAAATAAAATTTCAAAATAGTGTATACTAATAAATATAAACTCAATGAATAAAATCATGAAATTTCCTCTAAAAGTCTTTTTCAGAAAGAAGAAATTATTCTCATCCATTCATTCTCTCATTAAACAAAATTGCTGGAACTAGGCCATGAACCAGAAATTCCCCTAGGCCCTTCACCCTATGGAGGTCGTGGCTGATCTGAGAGATACCGATTCTTTTCTTAAATAATGTCATATATATTGGGTGCATAGATTCAAAGTCATGACTAGCTTAAGCGTTATAACTTAACATTAGTCATGTATAAATGCATATGCACACAATATATGGCCTAAGTTACATGGACCAGATATATAACTTTTTGATAGTCAGGATTTATTCAAGGGTAAACTTTATACTATCTAAATAATAATGAAGGTAAATTCTATGGCATATAAATTTTATCTTGATTAATAAATTTTAAACAAGGATGAATGAATTCTATATTCTTCAGAATTTTAATAAAAATATTTTTGAAAGTGACCTTTAGCATAACATGAAAGAGAAAAAATAAATTTACAGTATTTTAAGGAATTTGCCGAGGAGCCAACGCACTAGAGCACAATATGTCCTCCATATGGACCAACTGATCAAATCGGACCTCATATTTCAATACCAAATAAAGCTGCACTTTTTCCCAATAACTGACACACTTTTTTTAATCAAATGAGCATCATATATATAATAAATGATCATGCTGTCCCCCCTCTTCCCTGGCTGTTGGCACTTTTTATACAGTGACATTTAAATTTATTTATATCAACCTTACTACACATGTATACACAAGAATTTAAAGAAGCTTTTAGAAATACATAAACCAAATACAAGTAACACAAGAAATAAGTGGTGAAACACCAGTCAGAGACCCTGGTTTTTGCCTAAGTCCTGTGACTAAGTTATTCAGTAGGTTAGCAGTACTTACCGAAGATGCAACTGCTAAGAGTTTATACAATTATATCAAGTAGTACATAAGATCATACTCAGATATGTTAGTGACCTTCCAATTATGCCCATGCAAAGGACATTACTGTCCTTTTACACAAATCATTCACAGACATTAAATAGTATGTTCTTCCACCCTGGCTGGTGTGGCTCAGTGGATTGAGCACCAGACTGCAAAGCAAAGGGTCACCTGTTCAATTCCCAGTCAGGGCACATGCCTGGGTTGCAGGCCAGGTCCCCAGTAGGGGTTGTGCAAGGGGCGACCACATATTGATGTTTCTCTCTCTCTAAAAATAAATAAAATATTTAGAATAAGTAGCATGTTCTTCCAAGGTGACCCCCTCTCAAGGGAGCCAACCAGTGTCCCTCCAACCCCCTCAGAAACATAACAACTTGGGATAAAACCTGGCATGCCCAAGGTCTGTGAGAGTAAGGGGATGTTTCCTTTTGACCTTTGCCTACATAGACGCCTACATCCTCCTATCTCCCCATCTGTGTGTGGAAGTTGTCACCCTTCTTGACGTGGTCCAGAGCCACCGATGTGCAGCTGGTTGCTCAGTCATTAACCATGACTTTCCCACCAACAGTGAAAACTGTACCCACAGCCTCAGTCATGGTGGACATTTTGGTCATGAGGGTGTAACATCAACACAGTGGCATAAGCAGACAAGAGGACCTCTTGGTATAAGGAGACCTTTTACAACACATTCATTGAGGACATGTCCCTCAGTGTCGCTGACCTTATCTGAGAGGTCTGTCAGGCCTAGCCAGGGTGTTATTCTAGGACTGAGGAAGAAATGGAGCAAGAGGGGAAGGGGTCCAGGGACAGACACCTTTGCCATATTTCTCTCTTTTTAACAAAGGAATAAACTAATGTGCTTTTAGAGTCCAAAAAATAAAAATAATTTTTAAATGTTATATGGGTCACTGATCTAACTCAAAGGAATGTGAGTGCCTATAGTTCATTAAGATGTTCCTATTCAGATAAAATTTTATCATTACATTGTGCTTAACAAGTATGAAATAGAGATACAATATGTATAACTGTGAATGATGCTCAATATTTTGCATTTTTCTACTTATTTTAAGGCTGTAGCTATAGATTTATGTCTTTATACAGGATTTAAATTCAGTAAATACTGCAATACATAGATAGAAATAAAACATTTCTAAGGTTTATTTATTGTACCACCTGAATGCTCAGTTTTTCGATGAACTATAAAACAAAAACAAAGGAAAACAAACATAGAAATTGTATTTTTACTAGACAATTGAAAACGCCCACTTTGAAATTCTCTTGTTTACACATATTCACTCCCCTGCCCTTAGTTCATGCTAGTTCATCAAAATAAGATATTTTCAGGGAAAACACTATTTTGAAGAATTTATAAAGTGAAACATGTTCAATCTGAAACAATGTATGGAATAATGGCCATTTTTTTTGCTTTACTCCATTTTATTAAACAACACTCACAAATACCCATTTTGTACCAAATAAAACACAATTGGGATAAGTCTCCACTATTAATTTTCAGTTGGAATACCTGAAATAACTGTTGACTTTAAATAAAAATTTGACACTGTCAAAAGGAAACATGTGTTAGCAATTTCAAGAATAAAATTTCTGGAGCCTTCTGGAATAACAAACTGCTAAGCAAAGGAAGTTAGAATTTTTTAATTCCATGCAGCCATAATTATTACAGCTTCTTTTTGTTATTCATACTTCCCATTACTCCCCTACCCCCCAAAAAACAGGGTTTAAAAAACATTTGACATGTTTGTGACAGGCGAACTAAATATTTCTTATTCTACCACCTTATATAGGAGAGTAGTATTTATTTGGAAACTGGGTAGGTGGGGCATTGTATTTAAAAACAAGTCTAATGCTTTTTAAATTAGTGAATCTTATCAGTCTAACAGGCAATTTAACACTCTATTACAATGGCATCTAATTATTTACCAATAGTAACTCATAGCAATATAAAATGAGACAGTGGTAATGAATTACAATTCCCAGGACACTTCCAGACTCTTCTGATAACAAAAACAATTAACTAACCTAAAAATCATCTCAGAAGACTGCATTCCACAGCGAACAATTTCCGGTTATCGTAACACAAACCACCACGACACCATCAGATGAAAAGACTTTCTATAAGGTGGATATTGGGGTTAGAAATAGGTTTTTCATGGCTCCGAGTACAGTGATTCTGAAACTGTTCTTCAAAGATGGCCACCTGACTTCTTACAAGTCAGAACAGATTCCTTCATTCTGCAACTTCTCTTATCAGTATTCGTCTAGGTCCTGTTCACGGAAGGCTGCAGTCACCAAGGATAAAATAAAAAGTACTTGAAGAAAATGACTGTTTTCCAAAAACTGGATGCCTCAACATAAACTGAATCAACTAGAACTGTGGTGATACACTGTGAACATTTATAAACCTACACGATGACTTAACATAGGGAAAAAAGTCACTTCTCTATATTAGAATTCAGAGCCCAATCTGCATTGTAAAGTATGATTACTCATCACACAAACTATGGAGCAATATTTTAGATCTGCGATCTGTAGGTGGGAGGGGGATGTTCACTGAATGGGCGTATCAGTCGCAGGCTCACTGCTCTGCCCTGTTCCCCACCTCTGTCTTCTCCACTAGGAAAGAATGACAATCAAAATGGAAATGGGACAGATGCATGTCTGAAAACCACTGACCCAGAAATGGAAATTTACATACAGTTCACCATATGTATATATTTATGAATTAAAACACTTACAGAATCAAGAATAAACCTGATTTTTTAAAAAGCGAAACCTATGAGGGGAGCTTATGAATTATGCCAGCCTTAACTTCCATTTCAAACAGAACAGTGTATGAATTACTCTATTTAACAACTAGGGTCTTAGATAAATTTCAGTGTATATGATTTTTAATGCAATGCTAGGTTCCTGATAAAGTAATGGATATCTCCAAGGATCAAGAAAAAGGAGAGATGAGAAGAAACAGTTAACCACATGATGAATGGGAGCTGACAGCAAGAAGCAAATGTCAAAGTCAGAGCTATCCTCCAGCCAACACCTATAAGAATCCTCAAATCCTTACGTCTAGGGTTGACTGGCATGGTGCCTGGGGCATGCCACCTGGTGGTGTGGCTAATTCTGAGACACCTACTGAGGTGGGTTATTGAAGGGTCCAACAAAACCCAAATCCCTAATACACCTTAACTTCCAATATGAAACTGCAAATCCTCTTTAAAGACAAGACACTTTGAGTAAGTACTGGTTTTTAAAGAAATGCACTGAATCTATAATTTATTGAGTATTTACAAAGAAATTTTTCTCAGTATCTCATATAATACCACACAAAACTATGAAAAGAATTA
Source organism: Carollia perspicillata (assembly GCA_004027735.1). Taxonomy (NCBI): domain Eukaryota; kingdom Metazoa; phylum Chordata; class Mammalia; order Chiroptera; family Phyllostomidae; genus Carollia; species Carollia perspicillata. Next base: position 10,206 of record PVKM010001565.1, read on the forward strand.
TTCCTATTTTTTCAGATGAGAAAACTGAAACACAGAGAGTTTGTGTAACTGACCCAAAGACACAAAGCTAATCATTGGTGGAGATGAGATTAATGCCCAGGCAGCCCCATTCCAAAGCAATATCCTTACCTACCACCTTGTTTTGCTGCAGTACTCGTGCAAACAATAACTGTAATAAACATATTTATGTGACTACTGTGTGCCTAGCACTGTTGCAAGCCATTCAGATGCACTAAGTAATTTAATTCTCACAGCAACCCAATGAAGTTTACAGATGAGAGAACAGCCAATCCCACTGTTGAACTATCTACAAATTCAGCTTCTCAAACAAGATAAAGCTAATCGCTGAATCAAATGCCCACTTTCTTTTCCAACACAGCAGACATGACTCTAAAGTGTGTACACTGGCTTGATCTAAGTCATACCTAAATCTTGAGAAGTCTTGGAATCAATCCAGCTTCTGAAAGACAAAGGAGGCAAATGGTGAAAAACCTTCCAGGGGTGTCCAACCTTTTGGCATCTCTGGGCCACACTGGAAGAGGACGAGTTCTCTTGGGCCACACATTAAATACACAAACACTAATGAAAACTGATGAGCGAAAAAAATGTTTGAAGTAAATTTACGATTTTGTGTTGGGCTGCATTCATAGCCATCCTGGCCACGTGTGGCCTGCGGGCTGGACACCCCTCCTAGACCTTTCAATGGCATTCAATACACAAGTTGAGCTGCAGGGTTTTATATGTCAAGCCCCAAAAGTGGTTCTTTACAAACTACTTTTCATTGAATCTTTACAATTCATTATTGAAGAGCTTCTCACTGAAGAATCTGTCCTTTTTAACATGTTAACCTTCTATCTATACTTCCCCTGTTAATTGTCAATATAAAGATTATCTGCTAATTGATAAAGTAACTAATACCTACCTTGGGGCACCCACAAAGGCATAAACACAAGATTCTTTAAATATACTTTATATGATGCAATAGCAACTACTCTGAAATATGTGCGGTAGATATAGTATGACTCTAAATGATCTTCTCTCGAAGGAAATTTTATACAGCTAACTACATTAAACAACAGACTGAGTATGAAATAGCTAATATCAATTTTAAAAGAGAAACCCTCTCTACCCAAATCCATCTTGCTTATTACAGAAGTAATCTGTAGTTATTCAAAAAGAAATTAGTGGCAATTTTATAGCCGAATAAGAAGGTTTTATCTTCTTTTCCCCTCCATTTTTTTTCCAAGTGCCAACTTTTTCTACCTCGCACCCATCAGGATGACTAACAGTAAATATCAAGTATTGGTGAGGATGTGGAGAACGTGGAATCCTGTGCACTACTAGTGGCGATGTAAAATGGAACAGCCACTACGGAAAACTGCATGGAAATCCATCAAAACAACTAAAGAGAATGATCACATGACCCAGATGAGCCTGGTCTAATTAGCAAACAGACGCACACGTCTGTTCATTTACTTTCTTTTTCACTAAACGTGACCAGCATATAAGACTTTCTGGAACTACTGAACCGCTCCGATCGCACCGCGTGCCTGGGAAGCAGGCAGAACGCAGACACACAGGCCTGTGCTGGGAGCAGCTTTTGGTTCATTTTGCTGTTAGAGACAGAGAGGATGGAATTACTGGTAATTTTCTTAAAAATGTTCTTTTCAAATTTCTGTAGTGAGTATATATTGCTTTCAAAATATGAAGATTGTAAACATAGGGCCTTACCTATAGTAGAAAGTGAATAAATAATTCAGAAATCAATGAAATTGAAAGTATAAATGTCCTAAAAGCTTGGTGAATTCTTTTAATTATTTGGAAAAAATAGAGAAGCATACAACATTAACCCTGTCTACCACAAAACTGTTTTTATCTACAATATATCTGATTGAAAGTGTTTGTAAGATCTTTAAAATGAATCATTCCTCTAGAACCAGACTCACATGATCTTTAAATGCTGGTGAAAAAGAACAGCTTTATACAGCATGTTGAAGACTGTATATGGTTCTGATGAGATCGGCTTTGCTTTGAATTGTTAACTCCACTACTTCCTAACAGGGTGACCTTTGGAAAGTTACTTAGCTTCTCTATCAATTTTTACGGCAATGAAATGAGAACAACATTGTCAAGTTCTTAGGCTCACTGTAAGAATGAAAGGAAAACGGGCATAAAACTTCACATTAAATGTGAGTGATGGTATAATTCTTCAAATGAAAAAACACTAACCAAATAAGGAAGATCCAGGGCAATCAGCCTTAAAGTTTTCGACCATACAAATACACTTTCTCTATTGTTACGTCCATAACACACAATAGGTTTTATGGGAAAATCTAGATTTTATATCTGAGCATTTTTCACTTCTGAGGTAATTAAATACCATCCAAAGAGCCACAGTGTTAAACCAATGTAGGTATAATTCCGCTAGAATTACTGAAAACATTTCAAGAAAATATTTTAATAAGAAAAGTCTTAAAATTTGAGACTGCGCAAAATAACACATCTTCTAAAATCATTCCTTACAAGATAACATATTTTATTATCTGAAACTTTGTAACTAAAAATAGAAGCAATAGAGGGGCCAAGAGAATTTTACTAAGGCATCAGAAACAGGGAACACTGTAAAGGAAGCTCCAGAATAAAAAAAAACATTAAATATTAAGAGCCTGGGGAAACAAATTGACTAATCCATCATGTCATAGAGTAACACCTAAGATACTCCAATTCCTAAACGTTATGATTCTATGACTTTTGTCCTGTGTACTATGCAATTTAGAAGGGCTCTACCACTAAAACAAACGAACCAAGCTAATGCGGTAGTGCTATGACGCAGGTGGTCTGCACTTCTCCCTCCAGTGACCTCGCCCAGAGAAAACCACGAGCAAGTGCTCAAGAAAACATCTTTCTTTGCAGTACTGACACATAACAACCTACTGTCCATTAGCACAGGAACAAACAAATAAAATCTGGTATATCCACACCTGAAATATCATATAGCAGCTAAAAGGAATGAACTAGATTTACAGAAGAGCTGATTCAAATTGATGCAACTTAACCTCATAAAGCAAACAAGTAACTAAACAATACACCAGTAGTTTTATGTAGTATGACACCACACTATAAATAAACCTCTGTGTGTGTGTAAAGATTCCAAGTCCGTATCAGATGGGCAAAGAGAAATTTAGTTTTATCTGTAATGTTCTAACATTTAAAAGGAAGCTGTATTTATATTCTACTTGTTAAACTGTTGGGTTGGCCAAAAAGTTTGTTTGGCTTTTTCCGTTAAAGATGGCTGTAGCAGCTCTTAGTTGTCTTTAACTTCACTTGAAACAATTTTGTTAGATTGTATTGTGACAGCTGTCATTTCAAGCATGCATTTTAAAAAATATATCAAAATTGGTGAATTTTTGTGTAGCCATTTTAATATTGAAGATAGAAGAATGCATGCAATATTTTTTGGCATACTATGCTTTATTATTTCAAGAAAGGTAAAAATGCAACTGAAACGCAAAAATAAAAAGATCTGTGCAGTGGTTGGAGAAGGTGCTGTGACTGATTGATTGAACGTGTCAAAAAAAGTTTGTGAAGTTTTATGCTGGAGATTTCTCACTGGACAATGCTCCATGGTCGGGTAGACCAGTTGAAGTTGATAGCGATCAAATCGAGACATTAACTGAGAACAATCAACATTATACCACGCAGGAGATAGCCAACATGCTCAAAATACCCAAATCGATAAATTACTGGCGAAAATGAAAAATGCATCTTTTATATTACAGAAAAAACTAAATAGGCATTTTGGACAATACTTTAAAAAAAGCTTAAAGTATTCAATCATAAATGTAAAATTCTTTCTTTTCTTTTACAGTCAAATGAGATGTTTACATCTATAAATTGTTGGACAAAATAATGACAAGTGATGTAAAATAAAACATTATAACATCATTAATTAATTAATTAATTAATTAATTAATTTATTTATTTACCTTTAGAGGGGAAGAGAAGGAGAGAGGGAGAGAAATATCAATGTATGGTTGCCTTTCGTGTGTACCCTGCTGGGAACTGGCCTGCAACCCAGGCATGTGCCCTGACTGGGAATCAAACCATGATCCTTTGGTTCACAGGCCCACGCTCAATCCACTGAGCCACACCGGCCAGGGCTATAACATCTTTTAAAATGTTAACAAAATGTGCAAACAGTTGATTTACATGAAAAAGGAATCCATGTTTTCAAATCAAATTCAGAGACAAGAATCCTAACAAGATAATAACAAGTTAAAAGTCAACATGAAAATCGCAGAGACTGACAAACATCTCTTACCTCAATTCAAACAGTATTTTGAAATTAAGTAATCTGACTACACCTCTGATCATATTATTTATTTACACCTGTCCCAGTCTACAAGAATGTCACACATGACCTGTAGTTTATACAGCACATGGGAAATTCAAGGAAGAAAACACATGAACTAAAAAGGAAGCAAACAGCTCCCGAGCACTTCAGTCCTGCATCTGGCAAGAGACAGACCTTCTGCTGATGTTTATGGAACCAAACACCAACGAAATATCTTGTTAAGATGTAAGGTGGTGTTAGGTCAGAAAAGTCATTCACAGACATCGCTGAGCTCAGAGCTGTTTGGCTCTAGAAGTGACAAAAGCAAAATATCTAATTACGTTCCTTTTCTTTGTCTTTCATCAGAGAATACAGTAGAAGCCCTGCTGCCTGACACCTTGGTTATTAGGAAAGTCATATAAAAGTACCTCCCTAAATCAAATAATTTATATCATTCTAAAATATATAAATGTCATTCATTCTGCAATATTGAAATGGAGGATGAGGCCTTTCTCTGAGCATGAATCAGCTGGCTACAGTATTGTTTTTCTCCCAAAAACCACAGATGTAATTGTCTGAAATCTCCATAAAGAACAGTGAAAACTGAAAACAGTTACGCTAACTCAACAGAGAATCTGTCTGATTTTAATGACTCTCTCCTAAATCTTTTACATTCATTTTGCCTACAGTTAATTCAAGAGCAATCTTCTTTAGTGACACCTTTATTGAATCTCTCCAAAGCACTCAGAATTTCATGGAAATCTCTCTCCATGTTATTACTTTTCTTTCCCTACATTCCTATGATAGATTACATTACATAATTACAGCAGCCAGCACAATGCCATGAGCAGACTCAGGAAGACACCTAAACAGCTTGGTAAACCGACAGCCCAGCAGACGATAGCAGAATATGAGGTCATCCTGAAAGTCATCCACCCCCTGTGAGCACGGCGTGATTTACAGAAGGTTCTATGAGGGTCGGGTGCCCAGCAGTTAACGGGATAAATGTGAGAAGTGGAAGTGCCTTAGGACAGCATCTCTGCACTGCACCTCGTGCAAATGTTAGATTACATTTAGTAATCACCAGATTTGTCCTTCAGTCTGCATCCAGTGAGGAATACAACCCCTTAAGACCCAGGTTGCACCCACTGGTTTCACCAACACTGAGTAACTGCCCTGTGCCAGAACCAGGTGTAGGGAGACAAATAATGAGTTATGCAGTTTCGCAGCCTCGGCAGTGTTGTAATTTGAGGTCAAAAAAAGTGAGGGCTGTCCTGAGCATTTGCAGGATTAAACATCCTGCTACCCAAGAGATGCCAGTCTCACCTTCCCGGGAGCTGGGACAACTGTAACTGTCTCCAGACATGCTAAATGGCCACTAGGGGGCAAAATCGCTCCTGGTTGCAAACCACAAAGCTATGGTGGACCAGGAACTTTCCAGATCTAGAACACTTTGTTGGGACTCATAGAATTTCCAGTTTCAGCATCAAATATCTTTGTGGCCTTATATGAAATGCAGAGAGGTAACCTGTCAACAGCCAGAGCTGGCTACATAACTCACAGGGTGGAAGGCAAAATGAAAACGTGGGACCCTTATTCAAACACCATTAAGAATTTCAACACAGCAGAGCACTGAACACAGCACAGGGTCCTTCTAAGTTCAGGGCCCTGAGCAGCTACAGAAGGTGAACGCCCAGGAAGTCAGCCCTGCCAAGGGTGCCGAGTCAAGGGCAGGGCAGGAGTCACAACCTGGGCTTCTTGTGCTCTTTCCGCTAAACTCAGACTCACATTAATACCTATTAGGTCTCAGTGAGTCAAGAGGTTTTAATATTTCAGGTCTCTAATTTGTCCTTTCCCCCCAGGACTCTACTTTGTCTTTCTCACACTGATTCACTAATATTCTCTATATTTAGCAAATATGTTGGACATAATAGTGAATTAACTTCTCATCTCATTTTTTTTGAAAAACCATGTTTTTCAACACAAACCCACTAAATTAGATTGACATTTCAAATTATAAGACCATGAAATCACTCGTTTTACTGGAAACAAAAAAAGAGTTTATTGCAGTTTATTAATAGCATCTGTCTCCTGTCTTTGAATGCTAGAGAACACATAAGTGATGTTCTTTTGCCATTTGGGAACAGCTCCTCTTTTCTCAAAAATTATCTTTGGCAATGAATTAATTCTTTAAATTTTCCTTGCATTTGGCAAGTGTTTTGACTCCATCTGTGGAAATTAGCATTGTTTCCGATATGATCAAGGAAGAGATAATCACTTACTATAAAATGTCAAAATACGTGTTGCTTAAAGACGTGAGGTTCATGTCTGTTGCCTGTGAGTGACCACCATGAACCTAAAAATCTAGCTTTAATATCATTAGGACACAACTTGACTCTACCTTTTATTTCTTTGCCTTTGTCTTTTTTTTTTTAACATCATTCCCAATGTAAACAAGCAAGTGATGAATATCTACGCCACAGATAAGGTTGCTTCCACAGCATAAGTGGTTAGTTGGTTAGTACTTTGGTTCAGTAATGTTCAAAACAAAAAATGGAAAGCTTCCTGACAAGTGCTTGGAATCCAATCTCACCGTCGCAGAACAAAAAAGTGCCACAGGAAGTCACACATCAGCAGTCAGAGACAGTGTGCCTCTGACACAGGGACTGAATGACAACACTGTAGGAAGCGCCCGCTAGAGAACATCTGACAGGTGTCACTTCCAATTCTTTGCTTTTTGGTTTCTAAGTTCAAAGGTGTTGTTTAGAAAAAAATCCCCTCTAAAGATATTTCTATGATCCTTCGGACATAAGGAGCAGCTAACAAAAATGCAGTGGCGGTTACAATAAAAAATGCTTTTAAAACTTGTATAATCAAAGGATATACACAAAGGATAGCTTCTAAGAAACCATTTGCAAAGAGAGTTCCAAATCATCAAGTGGTGTTACTAAATAATAGGGGAGGGGGAGGAGCAAAATGAACTGTTTTCTACAAAGGATGGTCTAAAATTTACAGTAGACTGGAAAAGAGAAGAATTAATGCTCTTCAAGAACAGAGGGTCTTGTTTACCACCTTCGTCCCCACGCCTAGAATGTTGTAGGCAATCGAGAGATATTTACCGAGTGAATGAAATAGGATATCACCTCCAAAAAGGAGAGGAAAAAAACAGGTGTTTTTCATGAAATATAGCAGAATAAATTGGCACAGAGTGGATTAAAATAGACCTCTCATTCCTTATATAAAGCCTATTCTTAAAAATGCAAAAGGTGCCCTGGCTGGTGTGGCTCAGTTGGTTGGAGTGTTGTTACCGTAACCAAAAGGTTGCAGGTTGGATCCCTGGTCCAGGCCGGTACGGATCCACTATCCAGAGGCATACAGGAAGCAACCAATCGATATTTCTCTCTCCCCCTCCCTCTCACTGTAAAAGCAATGAAAACATGTCCTTGGGTAAGGGTAAGAAAAAAAATTTAATGCAAAAGGTGCACAAGTTAATTACTTTTAGCACACACTTGGTTACTTGTTGGTATGCTAAAGCTCAATAGTAATGGTTCTCTTCCAGAGTTTATAATGTGCCAGGCACTGTTCTCACAGCTTTACACATTAAATCATGCAATCTTCAAAGTAATTTTTTTGAGAGAGTGGAAACCGTAGCACAGAGAGGTCTGTTTCTAGAGAGGTCTGCCTGTTTACTATGCCGCACATATAAAAAGGGAACTACAGGAACAAAAAGCCTGTACCTCAGAAAACATTGCTTTCCTATTTTACTCATAGTAAGAATGTCACAATTATACAAATCTAGGAATAAACTACACTCTTTTTTTATTGCCAATAACATTTAAGGTTATCCTTTGCCAAAGTTTATAGCAAATAAGACTGATGGTTTGTTTTTCAAATAGGGGAGGGGGCCGAAGATCTTTTTTGCTTGTTTTTTATTACAGCCTATGACTTCCTTTGTTTCTTTTAACATATCTTTTCAACAGTCCTTCCTACACTCTCCCAAAATGAATTATTGCAAGAATTTGTGCATTTTATCCTCAGCTCTGATTCCCAGAGACTATTCTTCATTGCAGCTTATTCTCTGAAAGGGACCACTGTAAACAAATACCGAAGCCACTCCAGATCCCTCTGGTACTTTCCAAGAGGTACATCGCGTGAGATCAGCAGGGCCTCCTGGTTGGTCTCTGCTCGGTCTCAGATCTGCAGTCTTAGGGTGACTGCTTAACCTTGTGTGTGCAGGATGCTTAGCAAGAGAGTACTATATGGGAATATGACATTTAAAGAAAATATCTTCATTTTTTAGGCTTTAACTACAGAATTAAGAAAACCAGTATGGATTTTCCTAAAACAGCTACAATGGTAACTGCACCTTCCAAATATTTATCTCTTAATAATTACTACATAACTACTTAGAGCCACCATCAGTCCCCACAGATGTTAAAGCAGACAGCTCTCTAGACATAAAACAATGAATTTGTTAGGCAACATCTATGGCACAACTGGTAGAAACCATTGCAAAGAATGAGTCTTAAGAGACTGATCAGAAGATAAAGCTGTTAATTCAACAGTAAATAATTTCCAACAGCTGCCAGGAATTTTTATATCTCACTACTATTTTCTGAGTTAGTATTATTTTCATGTTGGAGATAAGAAAATTGGGTTCAGAGATGTCAACTAACTTACGCAAAGTCACACAGCATCATAGCCAGGCCTGGAACCCACTCAAGCTTGTCTTCTTGCAAAACTGATCCCATATTATATAAGACTCATTATCCTAAACCTATAAAAGTAAGCCACTAAGACATCACACACACACACGCACACATTTAGTTTATAAAGCATGTATTTGTCCAGTTTACCCAGCACCCTTTATTGAAGAGGTTGTCTTTTTTCCCACTGTGGATTTTTACCTCCTCTGTCATAGATTAATTGACCATATAGGTGTGGGTTTGTTTCTGGGCTGTCTACTCTGTTCCATTTATCTATGAGTCTGTTTTTGTACCAGCTCCATATTGTTCTGATTACTAAAGCCTTCTAGTATATTTTGAAATCAGCATGTGATACTCCTTTGTTCTTTTTAAAACATTTTACTATGTTCTGTGGTTCCATATAAATTTCAGGATTATTTGTCTGAGTACTGTGAAAAATGCCCTTGGTGTGTGGAGAAGAACCACAGTGAACCTGTAGATTGGTTAAGTAGTATGGACGCTGTAGCTACATTAATTCTTCCAAACCTTGAGCATGACAGATCCCTCCATTTACTCATGTCCTCTCCAATGTCTTCATTGACATCTTATAGTGTTCAGAGTACAGGTCTTTCATCTCCTTGGTTAAATTTATTCCTAGGTATTTTATGCTTTGTGATATAATTATAAATGAAATTTACAAAAGTTTCTCTGGCGGTTCAATCTTTTGTGTTAATAGGAACACAAAAGATTGCTGTGTATTAATTTTGTATCCTGCAACATTAGTGAATTCATTTATTAGTTGTAATAGTTTTCTTTTTTTGTGAAACTTTAGGGTTTTCTATATATATGGTAATATCATGTTATCTGCAAATATTGACAGTTTTACTTCTTCCTTTCCAATTTGGATGCCTTTTATTTCCTTTTAATGTCTGATTGCTGTGGCTAAGACTTCCAATAGTATGTTGATTAAAATCAGTATGAGTGGCTATACTTGTTCCTGATCTTAAAGAAAAAGTTGTCAGATTTTCACCATTGAGTATGAACTGTGGGTATGCGTCATATTGACTGACTGGCAGATAGTAAACCATCCTTGCATTCCTGGAATAAACCCAACGTGATAATGGTGTATGATCCGTTTAATGTATTGTTAAATTTGGTTCATTACGATTTAGTTGAGAAATTTTGTATCTATGTTCATCAGGGATATTAGCCTATAATTCTTGTTTTTTTTTTTTGGAATATTTTGAAAAGTATAGGTATCAGTTCTTTATGTTTAGTGGAATTAACCTATGAAGCTGTCTGGTTCTGAACTTTTGTTTGTTGGGAGTTTTTGATTATTGAGTCAATTTTGTTACTACTAATCAATCTTTTCACATTTTCTGTTTTTTCCTGGTCAGTCTCAGAAGGATGCATGTTTCCAGAAATTTATCCATTTCTTCCAGGCTGTCCAATTTGTTGGCACATAATTGTTCATAGTATTCTCTTAGGATCCCTTGTATTTGTGTTGTCAGTTGTAAATTCTCTTTCAATTCTGATTTTATTTATTTGTGTTCTCTCTCTCTTTTTTTCTTGATGAGTCTGGGTATAGACACCAATTTTGTTTACCTCTTCAAAGAACCACCTCTTAGTATCACTGTCCTTTTCTATTGCTGCTGGGTTTTTAAGTGTCCATCTCATTTATTTCTGCTCTGACCTTTAATATATCCTTCCTTCTATTAACACTGGGCTTTTGTTTGTTGTTCTTAGGTGTAAGGTTAGATTGTTTGAGATTTTTCTTGTTTTGTGAAGTAGCCTCTATCATTGTAGACTTTTCTCTTAGAACTGCCTTTGCTGTATCCCATAAATTTTGGAACACTGTGTTCCCATTCTCATTTGCCTCAAGTAATTTTGTTATTTTTGTTGACTCACTGGTTGTTTACTAGAATGTTGTTTAGCCTCCATGTATTCGTGGGTTTTTCCCCAGTTTTCTTCTTGTGCATGATTTCTAGTTTCATATTGTTGTGGTCGGTAAGGACGTTTGATGCGATTTCACTCTTCTTAAATTCACTGAGACTTGTTTTTTGGCCTAACATGTGATCTGTCTTTGATAGAATGGTTTCATGTGCACTTGAAAAGTATGTGTATTAGGGTTTTTTTTAATGGAATGTTCTGTATATATCTGTTAAGTCCATCTGTTTTAATGTGTCCTCTAAGGCCAAAGTTTCCACGTTGACTTTCTGCCTGGATAATATACCCACTGATGTGAGTCAATGTTAAAGTCCCCTATTATTATTGTATTCCTGTTAATATCTTCCTTTATGTCTGTTAATATTTACTTTAAGTATTCAGATACCTCTATGTTGCAGCATACATGTTTACAAGTGTTATACTCTTTTGTTGAATTGGCCCCTTTACCATTATATAATGACCTTCTTTGTCTCTCAATATGGTCTTTGCATCAAAGTCTATTTTGTCTGATACAAGTATAACTGATGTGTGTAAGTGGTCCCATGCAGTTCAGATCAGTTTTTCCAGGGTCAACAGTATTTTTGATATGCAGTTGGGAATCTGCATACACAGAGGGCTGATTTAGTTATAATCAGATTTTTGATTATGTGGTAGGTCAGTGCCCCAATCCCTGTGTTGTTTGACCATCAAATGTATACGTGTAGACACCCTAGCTTTCTTTTGGTTTCCTTTTGCATGCAGTATTTTTTCCCATACTTTCACTTTCATCCTGTGTTCGACTTATATGTGAAGTGAGTCTCTTGCAGGCATCATATAGATGGGTCTTTTTTTTTTTTTAATACATTCAGTCTATCGCTTCTCTGCCTTTTGGCTAAGATCAAGTGTAGTGTCTGTTCTTATCAGTTTAATATATTCAACCACTGTATGTCTTTTGATTAAAGAACTTAATCCATTTATATTGAAAGTAATTACTGATAGATATGTGCTTATTGCCATTTTGTTCATTGTCTTCTTCTGACAGTTTTATATTCCTTCCTGGTCTGTTTTTCTTCTTTTGTTTTCTTTCCTAGTGGTTGATGGGCTCCTATGGTGTTATGCTGAGGTTCCTTTATCCTTATGTTTTGTGCATCTACTGTAAGTTTTTATTTTATGGTTACCATGGGGCTCACACACAACAGCCATGGCTATGAAAATATATGTGAATTTCATAAAGCTCACCTTTCACAGCAGAATATTCTACCATGTCTTGAAGTGTGCATACCCATAACAAGGGCCTGCTCTGAGTTATAATCTATTCCCTATAGCAAAGGTTAATTCATTCGTTAGTGGTATTTCCCAGGTTTCAGCATAGCAAGTGTCTCTTTTAAATTAATTCTAAAATAATAATAAACCACTTAATATTTTATAACTTTTATATTCGGAATTCATTGTACTCCTAAATGTTTGACTTATTTGGAACCAACATGTTAGAACCAGGAGTAAATACTAATAACTCCTACTACCCAAAGGAACTCCAAATAGTCTTGGCAAAATCCACAATGAGATTCTAAACCTATCCATCTGCCCTTGGAAACAGGGTCATTCAAAAATGATCATTGTGCACTAAATTACATCTCCTCCTCAACAACCACTCAGGGTGCCCCAAAGCTTCATGATAACTGAGTCACACACAGGGAAGGCTCCTCAAGCTGTAAGAACTCCATTTCCTCCTGTCAGGGGTCAACGAGGAGACATCACTTCCACTCCTCCACCATGAATGAAAAGTCCAACAGAGAAACCTGTTTCAAGAAACTTGCTGACATAAGGCAGCATCTGTATCTGCTGATGGAGATGCAAAGAGTGAGGAAAGGGCATGAAAATCAAATGCTGGTTGCCACAGAGATGAATTACAAAGCGCCCTGGGGTGCAGAGAAGAAGGAAGGCACCCACCCTTCCCCAGGACTCCCTTGTTGATATGCTCTATAAAACCCAGCTTTCTTCCCTCTTCTTTGAGAAGTTCCTCATTAATGACCCTTCTCCCAACTGCAACAACCTGAATAATACCTTCTTAACTGTCCTGTGCACTTTTTCTTCCACGAAGGGTCTCATCATTCTTGGACTGCAATCTAAGGAAAGGGAGTGAACACTTCTGTTCCCGTGTGAACATGGGGACCAAGCTGTTATGACAGCACAGGCAGCCACAGCATCAGACGATGAGACCCAGCTCTCACCACTGATCCCTATTGCCTCACTGGATCAAAAGTGACACAGTGTGCCATGATAGACCTGTTAGACTGTGGCAAATGTAGGACTTTGGCCCAGGCTTTAACAAAGCAATAGGCTCTGACCAGTAGTCTCATAGAAGCTTATTGCTTCGATCACCCAGAGGCTTCCCTGCAAAACTGCCTTAGGTTCTTGTGGGACTGCACACCACACACACACCTGCACACACACAACTTCACCACTTGCACAGAAAACCAAAGGAAACACATGCTCTAGTAAATACCATGTTGAAGAGGCTTCAATGTGAATATTTTTTAAGTAAGTAGCATCCCAAATTAGTCCCAAAAGTAAACACTGAGGCAACTGATAAAGCAGACATATGTAATGACTGACTGAAGAAGGAATTGGTCCAAATTTGGTAGGTACCCTACTTTTAATATTAAAACCCAACTTGCACAAAAATAGAAGCTTTTGTGTTTCACTGGCACAAAGCCACATTTATTCCTTTAAATCTTATCACTGCTTCTGCACTACATGGCAGAGCTGAGGTGCTGCAATGGAGATCACGTGGCCACCAAGGCAAGCATCTACTATTTAGAAGATTGCTGAATTTTGGAAAAGACCTTCAAAATTACGAAAGAAAGAAAACAGCCCCAAGCCTGTTATATGAAAACCAAAATTAAAATATCCCTATTACTACCTTCTCATTAGTTCTTTCTTGCAGGTGAAACATGATTTTGTCTATGTCATACTCTTTCTACTCTTATGCAACACAATAAAAATGATACCGCCATCTACTCAACTGCAGTAGGAAGAAATGCTTAAATGTTTTATTTCAGTATTTTCAACAATAAAGTTCTTAAAAGTAAACAGAACAATAAATTACATTCAATTTCCTAATGAAGAATAATCTCAAAGGACTTAGCACAGAGACTCCCTAATACATTACTAGTTCTCAAATTTAATATATTCTTTTTGGATATATTTTGGATGAACAATTCTTTTCAGAATTCACTGAATGGACTCAGTCGTGAAGCTCAGGAAGTCCTGACTCCGCCCCCCTTCCTCCCCTTCCCCCTCCCCACCCCATGCCACACCAGGTCATCTCCTCCCTGTCCTGGGAGTCGGGAGTCACTCCCTCAATCAGGGCACTGCTTCCTCTCTCCCTTGGATTGATGACGGAGTCTTGGCTCTAGTGAAATAAACTGGAAAGATAAAGTCAAACCCGACTTTAAGGGAATTTTAATAAGGAACTTGTTTCAACTTGTTTCAGAAGAGGAGAGGGACATAATCCAGTCTTTGTGTTGGGGTGGCAACCCTGAGGGCCATGGAAAAAGTGGACAGAGAGGGGAGACACTAGAAGCAAGGACAACAGTGGGAGATACTGCTACCCAGGCAGAGAGGATGAACACCAGAGACCTAACCTACGCCACAAAGTGAGAGTGGGGAAGAGGAAACTGATGCAACAACACTCTCTACATAGAAGCAACTGAACTGAACTAGTCTTGTCAATTGCCTTTGAAGGTTTACTGTCTTATTTTTCTATTTTGTAGATGTTTAGTGTCCTCTCCTTTAAAAAAAAGACTATCTTAAAGAAATCTGATGGGTTCTAATCTCCTTAAGAGCAAGGACCATGCAAGGACCATGCAAGGACCATGCAAGGACCATGCCTTTTTTCTCTTTTCCAGTATCTCCACCCAACCTGAGCAGCACAGAGGGGACAGGAGGAGCAGAGTGGGCCAAGTGACAGGAGGAGGAGCTTGAGAGGTGGTGGGGTGGGGCTCGGATCCTGCCTCTTTCACTTCCTAGCAGTTTAGCCTTGACAGTTCTCCCTTTTCTCATTACAGTAGGAATCATATGTCTAATTTTTAGGGTTGTTTTAAGAATCAGAGAGACAGAATACATATGTGCACGTGCGCGCACATTTGCAAAAGTAGGCATTCAGTAAGTGGTAACTGTTACCAGTATTTTTCACACAAGCATTGTTCAAATATGAATAATGAATGTTAAAACTTAAAAGGTCTCTCATTTTTATAAAAAGTTGGTTTTGAATGTCTCTGCCCCCCTTTTAGGAAAGAGCAATTATTGGATTCAGTTCTCTAAAAAATTATCTCAAAGGTTTATTTTATTGAGAAACATTCTCCCTCGAGAATATTTCGAGATGTTTCAAGGAAACATCTTGAAAAATTGAGGGAGAAAAATCTATACTAAAAACGTCAGACCCTTATACAAGCATATATCACTTTACTATACTTCAGAGATGTTCTGTTATTTACATATTGAAGACAAGGCCCTCCACCAGCAAAAGGATTATGACTCCTTTTACCACCATGCATATTTTATTGTGTGTAGTCTGGAAATGAACCCCCAGTATCTCAGAAGTATGCATATACAGCAATTTACTGCTTAACTTAGTAAATCTAGTAATTTTCTCCTACACATCCCCCTATTAAGGCTACTACATTGCAAGTACTATAGAAACTGGTACGTTATCTGAAATGTACATCTTTGATAAGTGGTCAGTAAGATACTGACTGCTTAGTGGCTAGACCAAAGAGTTCAGATGGCCCGAGCTACAGTGATAAAGAAAGCAGAAGTACTTGACCACTCCGTCTCCTAAATACAAACTGAATGTAAAATATTAGAAAAAATTTAAGTGTGATTCATTTGATTTTTGATTCAAGATCTCTTGATATTTGTAAATAGACAAGTTTCTTCTGATAGCTGATGACATGGTTGTTAATATTATGATCCGAGGCCTCATCAATGGAACGGTCCTGCCAGGGGCCCATGTGCCTTTGAGATGAAGACTGAGTTTTCTTCAGGATCCTCCCTAACCTTCTCCAAAAACGAAGTAAGCGTTACATAGCACAGCAGTTCATCTTTCCTGGAGGGGAAAAAAATCTCCAGACTATGGTTTTCTTTACAATGCAGACAATCGCCTGTGCTGAATGATGGATTCATTGTTAAGTAGGAAGTGAACTACCCTGAAGCAGCAATTTAAAAACTATATTCTTTTTTGAACTATCTCCTTTGTCATTTTTCACCCCTCCTCGTCAGCTGCATTAAATACAGAGCATTACAAAGCAGTGCGAACTCCATCATGTGTTGGGGGAAAAGAAAACTTGGACATGGTCACAACTCCACCAGCAGGGATTTCTTTTTATGGGATGTAGATTTAAGCACATTTTGGCAAGAAAGCAGAAAGATGAGCCTTCAAGTATTACCTGTCAACTTACTAAGACAATCTGGATTTTTCAAAATAAATCAACGAAAATGACATGAAAGCCTACAGGTTAGCTGAAAACCATTCCCTTCTCCCTTGAGTTTGCTGAGTGGAAAATCTCTGTGCTGTTCTTTTGCCCCATGTAAGATGGGAATCGATGACATTTTAAAGTAAAATCCAAGAACTATTCCAATTCTACTGAGGATTTTAAAAGTCCTCTAAGGTTTAAAAAACTAGAAGGCAATCTTTATTTAAAGCCATGGTGAGTTAAATAAAGTTTCTTTTAAATAAGTCATCACACTTAAGAAAGTGAGTTTTGCCAAGAACTGAATAGAGTTGTATATTAAGATTCCTCCAGCTCAGAGCTTGTAAAGACAAGAATAGAGAATTAAAGCAGCTCCTTACTTGACCTTTTGTTTTCCTCTACTGTTTACCAAGAGGATATATAACAGTCTCACACTAGGACAAGTTTTTGCAATTCTGCAACACCCTCGAGAATATTAGATATGGGAAAATCTTCTTTGCCTATATTCATCTTGCTGAGAAACAATTTGTCATTATCTGTTTCAAGTTTATCCAGTAAATTACATGCATTACTTTGGATCAGACAACACTGTGCCACCACATGAAGAAAGTACAAGCAAAACTACCAGAAATATTGGAAAAAGACGACTACTTTCCTCTACGTGCAGCAGATGTCAATTGCAATGAACATCCTACTGCAATGTCATTATGCTGAAATCAGATTTCTAAAGAAACTCTTGGATGGATTTCTATCAAAATATGATAAATATCTACCCTCTCTGACCTCTCTGCAGAATACGATTTATTGAAATAGCCACAGGCAATATCTACTCACAGAAAAAGAAAATGACTTACAAGAAGACTTGATGGCCTAATTGCAAAATTACTGTAGGGGAAAAAAAACGATGCAGCTACCCCTTCCTGTACACAGCAGACATGACCCCCGAAGAGCTGGGGGTAAACCACATCCAATTTTAAGTAAACTCACAGGAGGGTCCTGAATAAATTATCCTCCCTACAACATTCTGCCTTTCCAGTCTATAGACTAAACTACTGACGAAGGGAACACACAGAGCCACGTTCACCCAGATTCCTGAGTTGACTGGTTGATAAAATTAAACAACACAAATCTTGTTGGCTTGAATGTGTCTGCATGGATTAGACACTGCACCAGTAACCTGAGTGCTGGATAACAGGGAGAGCAGGCAATGGGCCCAGTGAGAATTTCCACTGGAAGTATTAGGTGGAGTTTCTCTGGGCTGCTACTTCTCACACGTGCCTAAATAGCAAGATTTTAGTGAACAAAGGGCAGGGCCAATTTTCTTCCTGATTTTCTTATGTTCGATAAATCATTTTGGAAGTAACGATGATCTAGGTAATATTAACGGTTAAAAGATGTACAAGGGTAGGCAAAAGTAGGTTTACAATTATGAGTATATTCTTGTATTATTAATTATGGTATTATTTTCCATAAGAACTGTAAACCTACTTTTGCCCACCCCTGTATGTATACTGTGTATGTGTGTGTATAATTTTTTAAAAACGGAACACTAAAAAATTGTTTTCCTTTTATGTATTCTGTTTTAAAAAGCCCACATACATTTTAAGTTCGCTGGGGTGACCTGTGCTTATAATGGACAGCAGGTTTGGAGGAGGCTGCGCCCCCACCGCCCTGCAGTCAGCACTCCGTTCCTCCCCGCTCCTTCCCCGTCCCCAACCTCTTGTTGCTGCGCTGACAGCCTCATCCTCTCGGAACACGGCATCGCCCATCCCTGTTTTGTGCAGTGTTGGAACATCAGGATCTGCAAGTCTCTCCCGGGAGAGGAAGCTTACCTGGTTACTTTTTCCCTCCAGTGATCCTGCTTTAACACCCAAAGGAGAGCAGAGGAGGGAGGCGCAGAGAGGGCGACTGGGTAAGCCTTGGCCTCAGCTCTGCCTAAGGAGTTTCTTCTGCGGGGCAGAAGCCTTCGCCTTCCTTTCTCCTCATCCCAGGAACGTACGTGTTCTCTGGTGATGGATGTTAACTCGACTTACTGTGGTGATCATTTCAAAGCATATACATACATTATTATGCTGGACACACGAAACCAATGTAGTGTTATGTGTCCATTAAATTGTGTCTCAACTAAAAGAAAAGGAAATTGAAGAAGTCAATTAGAGAGTGTTATCCAATCAGGTGGTACGAAGCATATGAATATATGTCTTTCGTTTATAGATTCTTCCCTAAGACTGTCTTTTGAAGAATTCTGTCTCTGTTGTCTTTTGAAGAATTCTGTCCCTGTTGTTAACTGATTTTACTTTTCTTGCAGTCGGACAGAATCCCTAACTGTTTGGAACTGAAGCTCCTGACAAAGACTCTCTGCCCTTCTCCATACCCAGTAAACTGGCAGATGACCGCCTCTCTTTAGTAATACAGACAGACCCAACTGTTAACACTTTGCCTGAAGCATTTGCCCAGTTGAGAAACTCCAAATACCTTAACTTCATGTCTACCAAACTAAGGGATGTGTATCTCAGGGCGTGTACATAACAGAATGATGGAACACATAAAGCCAACGAATAAACACTGAAGACATTCAGAAAAAAAACATTTTAGAGTCAAGTAAAACAATTATATTACAGAACAGAATATAAACTTGTGTTCATTTCTAGGATAAAGCATAAACATTTAAATAAATGTCAAGCTTACTGCAGCTGCCTCTTGCCATGGTACCCAGGCCCCCGAAAGCCTGCCTCTCTCCATTCACCTTTGAAACTAAGTGGAAATGTTTGCAAATTATTGCCTAAAGTAAAACCTAGGTCTCTCTCGGGTTTCTTCTTCTGTTGTACGTACAATTCATGACTCCACTACACATCTATGCAACATGAAATAAATTAGAAAGACAAAAAGAGATTAGCAACAAAATGAGAGAAAGTATACATATACATTATTTTGTACTCAAATTTGCTTTTGATTCTAAAAGTAGTAATCATGTCCCTACAAATTCAAAGCTTAGCCTTGGCAATCAGGGATGAATAAAGATAGTGTTAGAGCAATGTGTTAAAAATCTGGTACATATACACTTTATAAATATTACCAAAACTTGAGGAAAGTAAATTTGGTTCATTTAACGATACATCGAATTTTGCACCTGCTGCTCCCTCTGCCAGGAACATACTCCCCTTCTGTTCTCTGCATTACTGATTTTTTCCTCATCCATCAAATCTGCCTCTTCAGAGAAGCCTTTCCTGACTCTCCCACCTAAAGCAGTCCCTCTTCAGTCCCATAATAGATGTGACCACTCTGTTTGTCTCCTTCACAGACATTACCACAGTTTAAGTTACCTGATAATTATTTACTCTTTTCCATCATTTATGTGCCTCTTCCTTGCAAAGTGGGCCAGAATTTTGTCTCTCTTATCTATCGTCACATCCCTACCTCTACTGTCACTCTAATAAGTATTTGTGAATGAAGACTGCTGCACAGTATTTGGAAACTTAAAAAAAAGGGCATTTCTCACAGACTTTTAAAACTCTATAAAAATTAGACTGCAACGCTGTTATAACCTGGCTCACTTTTCTTACAAACCTAAAAAAGAAATGGAAGCTCAGAAACTCCCACCAAACCCTTTTAGGATCACAAGTTTGGGGAGGAGACAGGACTAGTCTTAATTTCCCGTCTCCCAGCACAGGGAGCTTTGCAAACCAAGCAGTTGTTTCTTCTAGCTTCATTTTATGAGTCCTGCAGGATGTAGAAACAGTGTTACACACACGTGAAAATCAGCTGTTTGCTTCTTTACCCATAAACTGACTTTTTCTCTTTCTTTCCTTCTTCCTTTCTTTTTCTTTGTTTCGTATTTTTTTGTTTGTGGTTTTGCCAACTACAGGGGAGAAATCGCATGCTGAGGAGCTTGGCCTTCAAGCCATGCACAGAAGAAAGAAAACCCCATTTTAATCCAATCTTTTCCCACAGCGTGGCCTGGGAGCCTCACCTCTGCTGCCGACATGGCCAGAGCAGCCACCAGGTTCACTCACAGTCATAAAGTGTGTTTTCAGACTAAGAGAAGTAAATGCCATATACACTGCCAGCTCCACAGCCAAAAAATTAATTTAAGAAATACACACTTAAATAGTTGTGACTATTTTCCTCAAAGAGATCAAATTTAAACTAAAAAAAAAAAAAACAAGAAAAAAATCCTATAAAGGGGAAAGGTCATATAAGCAAGTGCCATTAACAGTCACAAGTCCCAAATCCTCTGTAAACTTCTAGAGAAGGACATGATTTATTAATCTGGAATCAGACCTATTTGGAAGTTCACAGGTAGCAGGGTAAGTGAGCTATCATGTCTAACAAGAAAATATTTCTCCCTAAAAGAAACAAGGGTCTTATCAATCCACTTTCTAATCTCCTGGAAGATCTGAGTACTTTGCCGTGGATCCGTGGATAGGTCAAATTCTTCCTCCGGAAGCCGCCTTCCACTGCCCACAGTTCCCGGGCTTGAAGCCATGGCTCCAATTCATCTCACCAGGATCCATGGGCCAATTACCCCAGGTCACTGCCTTCCAATGCAATGACTGACTCGTTTCTTCTAGGCCCGGACATTTTTATTAACTTTATTTCAAAGTTAGCTGTTTCTTCATGTATATTTGTCTATCTAGCCTATCATTTTCGAATGTAAAGTGACTGAGGGCCAGGACCCTGCCAGTCTGTTAACACAAGCCCTAGCACCAGTCTCTGTTTCCAACTAACCTGACGGAGTCTTGCTCCAGGACCTGACAATGTTCAAATACAATCCATACTTGTGCAGAACACATTTTACTGCGGCCAGATTTCTCAATCATTAAAGCAAGGCACCAAATCACTGGTGCCATGAAACACTAGCAAATTCATCTACATGCATTCATGCCATAATGCCATTAATTTGGTGCTTTTGAAAAGGAACAGGAGACTAGTTTTTGGATTAAGTAAGATAAGAGTACTCAAATAATACAAATCCACAAATTGGTAAATGATTAATCTCATTAGCTACAAACTTTAGAATACTTACCCAAGCATGAGACAATTATTATTAGGATTCAGTGGATAACATTAAAACCCTATGCCAAATGTGTGTATATAAAGCACTATTAGAATATAGGTAAATAGCTAAATATTTTATCTACACCTAAGAAACAGTGCCCTCTTTAGCTCCCAAAGATTTCTGATAAAAACTAAAGCAGATGAGATACAGATACCTACAACCCTATGTAACTCGAGTTTCTAAAAAACCCATTGGGCCATACATTTCACACAGTCACGGGCCTCAAACAGGGTGTGCACGGAAAACAGCGGCATGGCCAGACAGACACGGTTTTAAATGGTCAAAATGAAGGCGCGTGGTCAGTGCTTTGTGGTAAATCAACAGTATTCCTACAGATTCAACAAGGAGGTTTTTTATTAAATTGTTTTCTTATCCTTTATATAAGTTAATAAAAATTGTGTTCTAAGCGGTATTTAATAACTTAATACTCTGAAAACCTTTTCACCCACACGTTATTATCCCATGGGTTTCAAGTACATTGATTACTATGAAAACAGCCTCGCATTTCATTCAAGCTATTGCTGGAATGAATTTAGACAGGAGCATAAAAGAAATTATTTGTAATTTAAAATCATACCTTTAAAATTAACACAATGTAGAATTCTGTAAAAGTGTATCACTTTGTTAAAGCAATACTCCCTTTAATGTCCGCACTAATGTGCTATTCTGGAAATGCTGAGAATACCAAGCACACGGTGTGTCCTCTGAAACTTAAAAAATGACCTTCACTTAGAAAGGGCTCGCACTCAGTTGGGGCTTTGGTTGAGGACAGTAGCTTTATGGTGGTATTTTTCTTCATTCTGTTATAATATTCTTACATTACTTTTAAAAAATTAAAATATACATTTTTTGGTCATACACAAAAACATACATATGTTAAATATGAAAGAACACTAAAGCGTAGCTTCTACATAAACCACTGTGTAGGTTACAATAATCCACATACCTGAACCAACTTCTTTTTCCTCTTCTTCGATGTTGTTTTTAATGCTGTCGTACTCCTCATCGATGGTCTGATTACCACGCATCTGGGACAAAATTCTACGGGCCTTTTGAGTCTGTCCTTTCTGAATGAGCCATCGAGGGCTTTCAGGTAAAAAGAGAAAGCCAAAAAACTGTATAACTGCTGGAATTGCTGCAAGTCCCAACATGTACCTGCAATAAAAGAAACATATTATTGTGAAATTTGGTCTTATTAGCACCACATTGTGAATAATATCCAATGCTAAGTTGGTCAGAATGATTTTTGTGTTTGTGTGTGTCACCAGAAACAAGGATATTTTTCTGCTGTAGTGAGAACTGCAAAATGAAGGTCTGATTTTTCTCTCTCACACAAATTACAATGAAAAACAATGAGCAAATGTCAGAATAATCATACAGACCCATTCTGAACTAAACACGTCCTGCAAAAGTCCACAATCACCATCCCTACCCAATACTAATACATGTAACACACATGTAAGTCTGCATTCTACAATATGAAATGGGATTAAGACAAAACTCTCTGCTCTATTTAAAAGATACACTATTCAATAAAATGCCCAGATGGAAGCGATACTTCTGCTCTGTGAGTGATTAGTTATGGTTTCCTTTTGCCATCAAGCATCATGTTCGCCCTCAATAATGAAGGAGTGGAAATCTATAGGAGGAAAAGATGGAGTAGGAAGCAAATACTACTTATTAAAATGATAGAAATACCTTATAGTATAGTTTGTTATTAGGTAGCGTGATTCCTCCAAATTTGTTCTTCTTTCTCAAGATCGCTGTTGCTATTTGGGCCTTTCTTTTGTGGTTCCATATAAATTTTTTAAATATTTGGTCTAGTTCTGTGAAATATCAACATGACATTAGTATCTTGAAAAGAACTGTGTTGAATCTACAGATTGCTTTGGGTAGCATGGACATTTTAATGATGTTAATTCTCCTATCCATGAACATGGTATATGCTTCCACTTATAATGGCATCTTCTTTATCTTCTTTAATTTCTTTCTTTAGTGTCTTATAACTTCCCGAGTAGAGGTCTTTTGCATCGTTGCTTAGATTTATACCAAGGTATTCTATTCTTTTTGAAGCAATTGTGAATGGGATTGTTTTGTTAATTTCACTTTCTGATAATTCATTATTGGCATAAAAATGCAACTGATTTCTAGATATGAATTTTATATCCTGCCACTTCACTGAATTCATTTATCAGTACTAGTAGTTTCTTGATGTAATCTTTGGGGTTCTCTGTGTACAGTATCATGTCGTCTACAAATAAAGACAGTTTTATTTCTTCCTTTCCAATTTATATGCTTTTTATTTCTTCTTCCTGTCTGATTGCTATGGCTAGGACTTCCAGCATTGTGGTAAATAAGAGAGATGCAAGCAGACATCCCTGTCTTGTTTCTAATCTTAAGCAGAACACTTATAGTTTTTGCCCATTGAGTATGATGCTGGCAGTTGATTTATCACTTATGGCCTTTATTATGTTTGGGTAGATTCCCATTATCTCCACATGCTGAGAGTTTTTATGACAAATGGGAGCTGGATTTCATCAAATGCTTTTCCCATATCTATTGATATAAGCATGTGGTTTTTTTATCCTTTGTTGTGTTTATGTGGTGTATCATCTTTATTAGTTTGCAAATGTTCTACCAACCTTACATTCCCAGAATAAATCCCACTTGATCAGGGTGTATGATCTTTCAGATGTATTGCTGTATTTGGTTTGCTAACATTTCGTTGAGAATTTTAGCATTTATGTTCATGAGGGATATTGGCTTATAATTTTCTTTTTTTGTATTCTTTTTATAAGGCCATAGTACTCAAAACAACATGGTACTGGCATAAAACAAAAATAGAGAACAAAGATAAAACCACATCATTATAGTCAATTAATATTTGACAGAGGAAGCAAACACATACAATGGGCTAAAGATAGTTTATTCAATAAAGGGTGTTGGGAAAAATTGGACAGATACATGCAGAAAAATGAAACTAGACAATGTTTTTATGCCACACACAAGAATAAATTCAAAATGATTACAGATTTGAATGTTAGACCCCAAACCATAAAAATCCTAGAAGAAAACATGGGCAGTAAAATCTCAGACACTGTTTGTAGCACTGTTTTGTGATACATCTCCTCAGGCAAGGGAAACAAAACAAAAAACAAAAAAAGGGGAGCTCTTTATCTGCCCATAGATTCTAACTATTATCATACTGGGCAGAGCAATCTTGGCTATAGGCCCCTGCTTTTCATGACTTTGAGTATTTCCTGCTAATCCATTCTAGGCTGCAAAGTTTCTTTTGAGAAATTAGTTGCCAGTCGTATGGAAACTCCTCTGTAGGAAACTAACTGCTTTTCTCTTGCTGCTTTTAAGATTCTCTCTTTACCTTTAACTTTTGGCGTTTTAATTATGATGTGCCTTGGCGTGGGCCTCTTTTCATCCCTCTTGTTTGGGACTCTCTCTGCTTCCTGAACTTACATGTCTATTTCCTTAACCAAATCAGTGAAGTTTTCTTTCATTATTTTTTTTCAAATAGATTTCCAATTTCTTGCTCTTTCTCATCCTCCTGGCACTCCTACAATGCTGATGTGGCCCCTGGTGAAAATAAGTTTGACACCCCAGTTTTAGAGGAACTGCTTGGGGCTCCAGAAGTTTCTTCCACTACTCAATCCCCACTAGTTTCTGCAGCCAGAAGTTGTGGGGACTTACCTCTCCAGTACTGGAAACCCGGGCTAGGGGACCCCTCACTCCTAAGACATCCCTCCCAAATTTTTATCCATCACAGGAGGATGTGGGAGCAGCCTGTTCCTCATCTGCGCCCCTCCTACCAGTCTGGATGGATGTGATTTCTTTTATTCCGTAGTTGTCAGACTGCCATTCAACTTCATTTCTGACAGTCCTGAATAATAGTTGTTGAATATTTTAGTTGTAATTTGAGGTGGTTTTGCAAAGAGGTGAGCCATGTCTTCCTGCGCCACCATCCTGACCAGAAGTCTAGATGTTTCTTGTTGACCCGAGTTCCCTGGGTATGTTCCATGGTAGATTCGTGATGGTAGGGTTCAGAAGACCAACTCTGTTTACATATCAAACATGTTCATTGGTATCAATACACCAGTGCAAAGTCCCCTGACTCAACACACTTTTCAAGGTTATTCTGACTTTTAAGTGATGTTAAACCCAAAGCATAGCAGCCTTGAAGGCTCCAGATACACATCTTGCGAAAAAGTTCATTTTTTTAAGTAATTTCATTTTAATCCATTAACAGCAGGAAGAAAATATGGTTGTCACATGGGTGTTAGGAATAATTCCTAAACAGTAGCTAAAACTACAGAAACAGAAAAATTAACTACGATTTATAAAGTAAACAGTGTTTATGAATGACTGCCTAAATGAATCACTTGTCCTCCGGTGTTAACAGAAATCTCATTAGAAGTGTTTCCTATTTTAAGCCGTGGGCCGTGATAACACTGAATCACTCCTTCCTCTGCTCACCCACAGAGCACAGAGTTTTAATCTCAGTTTACGTCACTGAGACTTGTAGAAAGTTATTCACCTGCTGGACCCCCTGCAATAGCTATGCAATAACTTATCCACTGGATCGCGTATTTAACTTTGTGTTCAGCACTGCCCCTAATAAAGTATACTGAACACTGTAGGGACTTAGTAAACGTTTTATGAAATGATACAAAAGCACTTACAATATATCTGCACTTTCTGCATTCAACAGAAACCAACTACGCTTCGCACTCACATATCCACATCTTAGGCAGCGACTCTTCTGGATGATTTAGCTCAGCAAACTCACTTGCACGGTGATTCCAGTGAAACCATTTGTTATTCTCCATACAGCTCGACCTTCTCCTCTGAAGATGACTCATCCAAAGGCGGCTTTGTAAGAATCTTCGGATGAGAGCTAGAGAGACCAGCCCGAACAAATGCATATTTCTGGCCTCTTCCTCTTCAATGTTAACTTGTATAATCAAATCTGTTACTTAAATGTAGGTTTTATTGCTGTAAATCAGCAATTTTCAACTGGTGTGCCACACGAATTTTTAAAACATGCAAGGCCTGATTATTTAGTCAGGAACACTGGCTTCTTTTCTCTTAGACTGTCAAATAGATGATGACAACAGCCAACAAAACAACACCCATCCCATGCGAATGAATCAAAAGTATACATATTTTTTGTCAGATTGGCAAAAAATAATTTTAGTGATTAGTTTATGTGTGCCAGTAGATAGAAAAGGTTGAAAATTGCTGCTGTAAATGAATGAAATTTCTTTTTGGTTGTACTCTCTTAAAGAAAAGCTTATACATAGTTGTATTGGCAATTATTGCCGATTATTTAAAAGAAAAGCAACATAGAGGTAAGGCAGATTAGGAAATAAATCTTAAAAATGAAAGCCTTTGTATTTCATTTCACTGCTCCTTTTATGACCTTTCCTTTTGTTCTCCAAACACCCTTTAGTGATAAGTTAAGATTAAAGAGTTGCACAGAATTTCAAAGGAGCACCTGAAATAAATACAGAAACTGAATCATTTTCCAGCCTAAAGATGCTCACATAACACTTCACGGTTTATTACCCACTACTTAATCCTGAACAAAACACTTTTAAAAACTACAAGAAAAAATAAGGAAAAGACAAAGAGTAAGGAAAAATGTGAATATACATGTTAGCCAGCCCACGTGTCCTAAGTGAGCCGCAGAGGACAGAACGCGCCAGCTCCTCAGTATCTGAACCCTGTCAAGTGCCAAGAGCCTAGGTCTGAAATTTACAATCAACGCCCTAATGCCAGGACGGGGGCAGTACAGCCGACTCCAGAGGCTGCCCACGATGACACATGCCTTATACATTTGCATCCTCATGTCTCTGTTCTAGAGGTAAAACAAGAGAACTTATTTTCACTATATTTAATTACCTTTCATGATAAAGATATTTTGATAGTGCACCTGATGTACCATCTCAAACACAATCAATATGCTCCTGAAGGCATAAAAACAGGTATTTTGATAAGAATAAATTCCCATAGCTTTGTAGAGACCAAATGCACATGTCAGGCTGGGGTCGGGGGTGGTGAGGGGGTGACAGCTGTGGTTTACAGTGGAAAGAGCACAGGAGCAGATTTGGGTCACACTTCTGGGCACACCAACCACGAAACCCTGGTCGGGTTACTCAACACTGTAACGCACAGGTGAAGGTGTCTATCTGCCAGGACAGCTGGGATGATTCGGTGAAAACATTTGGCTGGTGAAGATGCTCAGCAAAAACTGTTTTCACTTTCCTGACTGCCTCCGCCCATAACCAATTTGGAGCAACTCGTTTGTCTCGGGTGGATCATCCGCCCAAACTTGCGGTAGGCAGAGTTAACCGATTTCTTTCTTGAGGATAAAAGCCATTCCTCTGATGATGTGCAGATTACGGATTAAGAAGAGGTTGCATTGCTGGGGCACTGGTGAGAATGTAATCACACAACTGAAAGAGCAGGAACTCGACAGACTTCGTTCAGGAAGGATTAGGGACTCGCCTTCAGCCCCTACATCCAAGGAAATCGGGAACCAGCTGAATGGCAATGAGTACACGGACATGACTAAGAGTCTACTGATACACTAGGGCAGTCAATCCCTAAACAAATAAGCAGTTCCCTACAGATATTATTATCAGTAATAATGGGGAATCTCATTATATGAGTTAAATCAAGGGCTCCAAACCCTGGCTGCACATTAGAATCACCCAGGAGGCTTTTAAAACACCAGTGTCCAGGCTCTACCCAACCAGGAATTTTGATTAATTGGTCTGGGCTCCAGTCCCAGGGAATTCCATTTCACTAAAAGCTCCCGAGTGGTGCTAATGTGCACTCAGGACTGAGAGCCACTGATCTAAGTGTTTTAAAAACCCAGGGGGCGAAAGTGAACAGTAAGCACCCATAGTCCACACCATGGGCAAAAGCCATGTGCCTCCTGGGGGCAGCACACCAAGCTGATGGGAAGGAAAAGCAGGTTGGTGCTAGCAAAAATGACAAGCTTTCATGAATTCTAAAAATGTTTCAAATGTTCTTGGGCATCATGATCACTCACTGCAAGGTACCTTTTAAACTTTCTAACTGAAATGAATGAAAACTATTTTCTGGTCCAGCCAGCAGCACTGGCACCTGCCTACCAGAAAATGAAGGACAGGCCCTCTAACGGTGAATAATGTTTTCAATGGAGCGGTAGGAACAGCTATCAACAAGGGAGACCAGCCCAGCGATTTCACCTCAGGCTGAGCCTTCTTCCCAGGGCCAGGAACTGAAGTTCTGTGAACCCGAGTGTCTGCACTCGCGGGCGCCAGCCCTCCTCACTTCAGCCGGCAGGCCCGCTGCTGCTGAGGACCAGGTACCCAAAACAAAGCCAGACAGGTCCTTCCCTGAACTGAACAATCACCACCATTCTTGCTTTAAAGGAGTCATATGCTCTCTCCTATGAAGCCAAAGACAAGTGTCCTCTAATAAATGACCACTTCAGACAGAATTTTTAATTCTCTTCTCCGAACGGATAACATGTGACTTCCTGATAACATGAGTGACCGATATAACACAATCAAGACGTTCCTTAGTCTCTAGCAGTTCCATAAGGGTGATGAATATGTTCCAAAGACATAAAAATCTATTTGAATCTTCTAACTCATCAGGGCATGTAATCATTTAACCACAATAACAGCAACGGTGATAGCTAACACAGAGCATTTGTTTTATGTGCCCAGCACTGTTCAAAAAGCTTAAGATACCTTAACCCATTTATTTTCCTATCAACCCTGTGAGGTGGGTACCATTATTATCTGCATTTAAAGACAACCAGGCTACAAAGAAAAAGATCTAGTATGCAGTAGGCCTGGAATTCAGACCTGGGCGGTATGGCTCCTATACCAAATGCTCATTGCAAGTCAAGCTAAAATAAATGTTTAATGAGCAGTTAACATAATTCTGCAGCATTCACAAAAGGGGGCATTAATTGACCTCAGTTTCACGTTTGAAGACTTTTGAGGATCCTTTCAGAAGTTTTACTGCTCGCTGACCTGTGTTAAAGGCAGCAGAGCACTGGAGACTAGCAGGAGGAGGAGCTGGCTGGGCGCAGTCACCCCCGTCGCACTCCGCACAGCCCCTGACACAGAAGCACCCCCTGGGCTGGGGAGCTGTGAGCTGTACTTAACCAATACAGGCCCGCTGGGGCAAATGGGAAATCTTACTGTTCTCTTGACATCAGTGTGTTACTATGAAAATAGCTGAGTATTAGTTACAAGAATCTCACTTGTAAGGGTAAATGTGTGTTGCTTGCTTTAAAGACTGTGACAGACTGAATTTTTATTTTACTTGTCGTTAAAGTACATAGGTAAACTTTCATGTAGATATAGGTAACAAGGAAGTAGACAGTTGGAGAGACAACTAGGAGCAAAAAAAAACTGACTTGAGATTCAATCTTTTAAAAATACTTTATACTATAACAAATACGATAGATCTAAAGTTTTCCTCTGTACTTCATTTTTCAATCTCTGCCTCACACAGGCCTCGCCAAGCCTCTCTCCTTCCAAAAGAAATTGTGCAGAAGGGATTATATCCTGCATCTACATCCTGCTTATTTCTTTTCTCCCCTCCTTTTTCTTCCTTAAATTCCCAAATGGAGTTTGCCAATGCCTTACAAGAGAAGAGCTATATGATTTATGGTTTTAATTGTAAGTTGAGCTATAACGGAAAAACTATCAGAGCTAAGGGAAATGTATTACAATATGTAATACAATAACATATAATTCTATGCATGTGTTTGTATAGCTCTTTTCAAAAATGTTTATTTATCACATGAGAACATTTCTTATTCATTGCTTTTAAAGAGAGAGGAATGGAGAGAGAGAAATACCGATATGAAAAACATCCAGGATTACCTCCCCTGTGCACCCACACCAGGGGTCTGACCCCCATACAGGTACGTGCCCCAACCAGGAATCAAACTCGTGACCCTTTGAGACGACACTCCAACTGGGCCACACACACCAGGGCCTGTTTTCATAGCTCTTGAGGTGCAGAATTCTACAAAGGAAAGACACTTCTCACTCTGAAAAGCACAGTAAAAGTTTTTTGGACACTGCACTCATTTGGCCAATTATCCTCTGAAATGGCCATGGGAGTATTAAGGTCTAGTTCAATAACCATTTTCTTACTTATATCCCAACCTTGTGTTGCAAAAAGCATACATTTTCAAACCAAGTCTTCACCTTGCAGTATTCCAGTCACAGAGAATCTTGATATTTTTGAAACATTAACATTAACTCAATGACAACCTCTGAAACTTTATCTGGAGCAGAGTGGGGGCCGGTTTAGCAATATTCTCAATAGCAATATTGAGACCATGGCAGGAGATACATAAAAGAAAAAAGCTGAAAAAAAATCAAGTAACAAAATTGTATTTGTAATTCTAATAGTTGAAGTCCCACCTCTGTCTGCTAACTAGCATTTTGTTTATGTCTATTTGTTATTGATGTATAAATCGTCTCTTTTAGCCCATTCTGAATCGCTCAGTATGTAAGTTAGAGGAATGGCATACATATTAAGATGCTATGCTTGCCCCGGCCAGTGTGGCTCAGGTGGTTGGGCATCATCCTGCAAACTGAAAAGCAGTTCGATTACCGGTCAGGGCACATGCCTCAGCTGCAGGTTCGGTCCCCGGTCAGTGCAAGTGTGCCTTTGGAAAACAGCCAGTCCATGTTTCTCTCTGACATCAATGTTTCTCTTCCTCTCTTTCACCCTCCCTTCCCCTTCCCCTGCCCACCCCTCTAAAATAAAAAATTAAAATTAAAGAATAGTTTTTTAAGAAATGCTATGCTTTGTTCTTTACAACTCTACAGTTCCAAACTGGCATCCTTCCACTTATAACTATAAAATAAATAAAACTCTAAATCTCCCCCCCGCCCAGAAACAGATCACTGAAAATACAAAGTTCTGCAGTTAGAATCAGTTCCCTAATGAAGATTTACTGTGTTTGCTTGGAAAGCTAAGGCTACATTTCTTGTGTTCTTTCTCAGCTTTTTACCTAGGTAACAACTTCTGAATGTACATTGAAAGTGCCTAACTCTAAGCCAATCATTAAGCATCACGAATAAACTTAACCAGAGATAGAGTCATGCTGTCTCAGTCCAGAAACATCCCCAAGCTGGAGCTTTCCAATGATATGTATCATTATATCCTGTTTAGGACAATAAAACATTTTCCCCTTAAAAAGGCATAATCCAGACCCTTCAAGCCACATCCAAGAAACTGTTCCTTCGGCCCTACATCTAGAGCAGGGGGGTCAATTCATTTTCACCAGGGGTCACATCAGCCTCGCGGTTGCCTTCAAAGGGCCGAAATAATTTTAGGGCTGTATAAATGTAACAACTCCTTAACAGTTAAGGAGTAAAATTACATTCGGTCCTTTGAAGGCAACCGTGAGGCTGACGTGGCCCCCGGTGAAAATGAGTTTGATGCCCCTGATAGAGCTATCTGACTTCACTATTCAAAGTTCCTATGGGTTTTGAGTTTTTTCCATACACTTCTCTTATACTTAGTAACCACATGAGTGATGCATTTACTAAAAGATCCTAATTGTTGAATTTAGAAAAGATACAGTCATTATTCTATATCAATTACAAAATATTTACCAAACACAAAGCATGACTTATGAAATATTTTCTATTTAATGCAAAAGCTTTAGATGCAAAATAATAACACTGAATTTAGTCACCTGCTGTAGTTAAAAATCATTTCATAACCTTTTTTTCAAATTCAGTTCATGATTCATGATGCCATTTTAACAGATAAGAAATTAAAATAAGAAAGCACTGCCAAATGATCAGGATGGTAAGCTAATTTTTCTCTGCCATCAAGGAGCATGCCGAACATCGCCACTGACGACTGATGACCTGATCCTCTGGCGGCGAGAAGAGAGTAAACAGGAGACCACGGCTGGAGGCGCGTCAGAAAAAAAGAAATTGGTGTGTCACAGGTGAGATCTTCCGAGTAAAAAGCAGGAGATAAATGATCAGCAAATGAGCAATTTTTATGTTACCTAGTGAATATTTGTGTGTAAACTGTAAAAAAAATCATCGCCAAATATGTAAACATAAGAAAATATTAATGATATATTTAGCTAAGGGAAAAACTCTCAAAAATAATTTGGTGTTGCTATATAAGATAGGTGGGATAGCCAAGGTTATTTAGAGTTATTGTGATTATAGTTTTGTAGAAAAAGCAGGTTTACTTGCTGTCACAGAATAAAATGTGATACTACTGAAACAAATTAGATGTATTTTGCACAGATATTAAGCAGAGAGTTTTAACTAACATGGCAAAATGCATCTGACTTGCACAAAATTCTCACTACTAATAGTGAAAATAATGCTCACACAACTGTATCTACACAATTATCTTCTTTGTTTCAAATTCTGAGAATCTTCCATATGCAAAGCTCCAGGCTAGGTATTACAGGCATACAACAATGATCAGCAGACATCCCTTGCCTCAAGGAGCTTATACTCTAGTAATCAGCAAACAAAATAGGATTGTTTAATTGCTATGACTGGGGTTAGGCACAGTGTAGGAGTAAGGAGAAAGTTATTTCAACAAAGGCTATTAGAAAAAGCATCATGGCAGAAACAACATATACACTATTTATTGCAATGCAGAAAAGGAATATAATGGAGGGGGCCCACATAAAGTTCAGAATAACTTTTTTTAGGTAAAATTTGTATATAACAAAATGAAGAGATCCCAATCAAGAAAGAGAACATTTCCATGATGTCAGAGAGTTCCTTGATAACCCCCTCTTTCCAGGGAATCCCCATTGCTATAGACAAGCACAGACCAAATTTCTGTCCTCACAGTTTATTCTGCCTGTGGATGAACTTCATATGGGACCATAGAGATCCTAATCTTTCGTTTCCACCTTCTTTCAATCATAATACTTAAAAGATTTATCCATGTTGTTCTTCCTTTTATTTCACTGATTTATTTATCTACCCATGCCAGATTGTCTTAATTACGTTAGCTTTACAGTAACTCTAGTAAGAAGACGGTGAGTCCTCCCACTGTGTTCTTCAAGACGTTGTAGTTAAAGCAATTCTAGTTCTTTGCTTTCCCCTAAAATGTTTAGAATCAACTTGTCCATCTGAATGAATGTAAGTGGTGACAATGGACATCTTTGCCTTGCAACTGATCATAAAGAAAAACATTCAGGCTTTCACCACTGAAAATAAAGATGCAGATTTTTCTAAACATGTCCTCTGAGTTGAGAAAGTATTCCACTTTGCTGAAAGGCTTTACCATAAATGAATATTAGTCTGTGAGATATTTTCTCTGCATATATTGAGATGATTGAATAGGTTTTCCTCCAGTGAATAATTTCAAAATGGTGACTTGCATGAATTAATTTCTTATGTTAAATCAACCTGATTTTCAAAAAAAAAAGAAAAGAAAAAGACCTGGTCATGAATGATTATCCTTTTATACTTTGCTGGGATCAATTTTACTAATATTTTGTTAAGGATACTTTTAGACACTGCCTAGAATTTTCTTTTCCTCAACAACTTATGCCATAATATCAGAGTTATATTGGCCTCATGTACCCAGCTGGGAAGTATTCCATCCACCCCCATTTTTTAAAGCTTTTCTTTAAACTTGTCATTATCTCTTTCATAAATGCTTTAGAGACTTCGCCAGCAAAATCACCTGTGCCTGAAATTTGTTTTGTAGACAGGTAATTACCAATAATGATTTGATTTGTTTAAAATATATAGGGATATACAGATATCCAATTTTGTATTTTGTTATTTTTTGCTAAGTTCCAATTTCACGCCAATATGCCCATTCCATCTAAGTTGCTGAATTTATGGACATGACGTTGTTCCAAGTATTCCCTCATTATCTTTATTCATAGAAATGACGTGCTTTGTTTCACTCCTAATACTGACAATTTATGCTTTGTCTTTTTTTGTCATTTAATTTAATCAGTCATAACACGTTAGTCCTGTTAGAATGGCTATTATCAAAAAGACTAGAAATAACAAGTGTTAGCAAGGATATGAAGAAAAAGAAACTACTGTAGACTGCTGGTGGGAAAGTAAATTGATCTAGATTCCACTTCTTGGAATTTATCTGAAGAAAACAAAAGCACTAACTCCAAAAGATATACACACTCTCATGTTCACTGCAGCTTTCTATTGGGTTAACATTTTTTTCTTTGAAGATAACATCCCATTGTCTCCTGTCCTCCACTGTTTCTAATGTCTAGTCCACTGTCACTTGTATACCTGTTCTTCCTCTTCATGTAATGGGTTTTTTAAATCTTGGTCCCTAATTTTCCCTGTATATTTTGTTTTCATTCGATTATGGTATGTCTGGATATGCTTGCCTTTGTATTTATCCTACTTGAGATTCCCTGTGGTTCATGAATGAGTATTTAACACATGCACGAAATTCAGAAAATTTTCTGCCATTATTTCTTAACATATTCTTTGCCCCATTCTGTCTCATTCTTGAACTTCAATTACACGTATATTAGACTACTTAGTATTAATTAGATGTATATAAAATGACTCAGTGTTGTACCCTAGGCCACTGTGACTCTCTCTTTTTTCCACCTTACTATTTTCTCTTTCAGATTAGGTGACGTCTATAGGTCTATCCTTCAGTTTCCAGATCCTGTCTTCTGTCATCTTCAATTTGCTTTTAAGCCTATCCAGTTAATTTTTAAAATTTTACCTTCTAATGCAGATATTGTACTTTCAGTATTACGTGTGTGTGTGTGTGTGTGTGTGTGTGTACATTTCTCTGCTGAGATTCCCCATCTGGTTACTCTATGTGACTCATTTCCATTAAGTCCTTAAACACATTTATTTTTATTTATTTTTTAAAAGATTTTATTTTTTATTTTTAGAGAGGGGAAAGGAGGGACAAAGAGAGAAACAGAAGCATCAGTGTGTGGTTGCCTCTTGCGTGCCCTCAACTGGGGACCCAACTCGTAACTCAGGCATGTGCTGCTGACTGGGAATCGAACCAGCAACTCTCTGGTCCACGGGCTATCACTCAATCCACTTAGCCACACCAAGTCTTTAAATACATGTAAAGTAGCTGTTTTCAAGTCCTTTTCTAATCCCAACATCTGCAATCTACATCATCTTAAGATCTGCCTATTATTGACAAGCTTTCTTTTAATTATATTGACAATCTGAAAGAGAAAATAATAAGGTTGAAAAGAAAGAGTGTCTCAGTGGCCTATTGTACAACACTGAGTCATTTTATATACGTCTAATTAATCTACATAGTCTAATATACATCTAATTGAAGTTCAAGAAGGAGAAAGGAGGGCAAAAAGTATATTAAGAAATAATGGCAGTCACTTTTTCTTTTTATTCACATTGTCGTGAATTTTTGTGTGCTCTGTGTAAACGATACAGCGTAGAGAGTCTAGACTGTCTTCTCTTCTTCTGAAGAATGTGGACACTGTCACCTCAGGCACCTTAAATCTGTACAGGCTTGGTTTTAGACTTGGCAAGTATGACTCTCACTTTTGACTTGGTCTCAAGAAAAATCCCTGGTCATGCAACAAAGCCTTTACTCCCATGGCGTGGTCCTTTTGGGGTCCTACTGCACAGCTCAAGCTGGTGGCCCATCTAACCTGGAAGGTTTCAAAGTCCAAAAACATCACTCCTCCTATGGGCAGGAAATAACACCTCTCTCAGCTTTTACCATCTCTGCTCCTTTCTGCCGACTCCGTGGAATCTCTCCTGTATATTCATAGTTCAGGAGCCAGGAAAACACTTGTGCTGAATTAATGTTCAGGTTTGGAGGCTTCATCCTCTATGGATCATTCTTTCCTTAGATTTACCCCTCAAACCTCAACTGCTCTGGCCACCGCAAACTCTAGCCACTGACACCACAAATCTATAACATTGTATCTTCTGCATAAGTTCTAGCTGCCCAGGCTCATGGATTGAGGGACGCCACCAGGGATGAAGTCACTAACTCAGACCTCACCATGTCCCACTTCAGTCCCACTCTGCCCTTGGAGCTGGACCTCTCCAGTGTCTTGAAAGGCTTCTTATATTCTGCCCATGGGATATAATGGTTATCCTTAGGGAAGGGTCATTCTTATAGCAAGCCATTCTCATTTGTAAACCATATTTACTTTTTACCTGGAAAATCCAGATAATTGAATGGGAGAACAATTTTTATTGTCAGCTTTAGATGCGAGATACACAGAGGCAACCTAAAACTCCCTGGAGATAACAGCAAACAATACATAGTAGCATTGAAGAGTTTGTATGTGTGTTCACAGCCATTAACTCATTTGATCCTAATGATAACACTGTACAATTATTGAAGCATCAGCTACACGAGGATATTAGAGCTTAAATTAATTCATGTGCTATGAAAGCAAGTCTTAAATCTATTCCTCCCACTACACGATACCTCTATGATAAACAATCCTCTTTTAATTCTGTCAACAATATTATAACAAATTCAGAAATAATATATTTACTTGTAAACAGGCTGCTAACCAAATCCATCTTTCTCAAAATGGCCACTGCAGAGTTACATTTTTAAGATGAAAATTGCTTCACAGTCTATACTTTGTATAGAGCTAAACACCACTGATTTATTAACACTAAATTATAAGAACACTTTCCCCAGCATAAATTTGTTTAGAAATATCACCCACTTTTAAGAACTACTTGAAAAAGCAACTTATTGACAAGACTTTTGAAACTGTAAAATATAAAGGGGGAGGGAGACTCATAATTTTTTCATCCCAAGGTAGTATTGATTACTTTAAAAATGAATTTTCTGTGACTTTCAATAAACAAACTCATCACATTGTTAAAGAGAGTGCCAATGGACGAAAAGTTCTATTCATGTCCATTGAGGACTACCAGCCTGCCCACATCCCCCACCGACTCCCAGAGAGTAATCACGGCCCTCCACCTCACTGCTCTGAGCGTCTCCCTATTGTCCAAACATGGCTTTAGAGAATTACATTTCACCTAGAACATCCCTCTCCCTCACTATGCCAAAACCCTTTTGTTCATAAGATCCAGCTCAAATATCTTTCCACTGTGAAGCTAAGTTATTCACTCCCCCCTCCCCGGGAGTTCACATCATTTAACACCATCGATCATTTAATTAACATGATGACAGAAAACTGTACTTGAATAACAATTAAAATAAAATTTAAAAAAAAAACATGACGATGAAAAGTCTCTCCTTCAAAAACGGAGATGCTTGAGGACAGGTAGATTTCTTATTGATCTTTTAGCTCATTACCAAGCACAAGAGTAATATACAGTAGCTGTCTGAAAAAAATTTCTGAACGACTAAATTACTTTCATACTAACACATGTCTCTACCTATATTCTGGCAGCAACCTCACAAATAGATTCTCTGAATCGACCCAAGAGCTAGAGTTCCAATAAATTCTGAGCATCGCTGTCATTATTAATCTTTGACTCATATTACTTCATGCCCTGCTCAAAAAAATAATAGCTTTCCTTTGCCTTTAGATCGCATTCTAGCCCAGAATTCACGACCTCCAGAATCTGGCTGCAGTCCATCACGTGTGTCAACACTTCCCTCTGGAGCCTCCTAACGCTGCTGCCGCCCGGCTGACACCCTGCACCCACAGGCACCTCTCCAGGAAACCCACCGAGTCCTCCAAGCTCGGCACACGTCTCCTGGTGTGCATGAATTAGCTGGGAGATGCTAATTCCAGGCAACTCTCACGCAAATGTTGCTAGCACTGACACTTTCTGTTTCTCATTCAACACTTCACTTCAAAATGTACTTCTTTAGCACACACAAAAAGCATTATGTAAACGATGAAAATATCTAGCACACTCAGACACTTAACAAATGGTTGTGCATAGACTAGTGAGGTGGAATAAGAGAACTCTAGTTTAAAAAAATTAAATCTGAACAAAATGAGTAAAAAATTGACATGAAAGAGAAGAATTTAGACCCTCTATAGATATACCATTCTTATGCACATTAAGATTCACATAAATCACATTATGGTACATGCAATTACAAATATAGAAATACTCATTTGAAAACCAATTCTGTCCAAGAAAGAAGGACACACGGGGCTCTGGGGCCCAGAAAGGTGTGTTACCTTGAGAAACAGAAATGTTCATGGGCTCAGAAACTAATGTTCTTTCTCTGATTTTTATGTTGATTAAAAAGCACTTATGATTAATCATTTAGTTTTTCAGCAATCTACAGAGTGTATCTATTCCTCAGTATAAATTAGTGAATTGGCATTCTGGTTTATAATCAATATTTTTTTACTTCAGGTAAGAATCCCTTCCTTAGCCCCAATCGATTCAGCTCTGTTCCATACACACTTACTGAGTATTTCCTACATCTCAGGCCCTTTCCTAGGTTTAAAAATGAGTACATGGTCAGTTACATTGAAGAGCTCCAAAGCGAATTAAAGGAGACAGACAAGTAACTAGTTAGAAATAATACAGTAACTATAAAATCGAAGTTATGTACACAAACAAAAGCCAGCTTCACAAGACATAGCAGAGATTTAAAGAAGGAACAGCGGATGGACCAGTAAACCAGGACAAGGTAGGAAAACATTACAGATAAACTGAGCCGAAGGGGAAGAGAAAACCCAGGCACGTGAAAAAGCAAGACATGACTGGTATAGACAGTGTATAGGGATGGCTGTTACATGAAGGAGATGGTATGAAGGCAACGATGAGTTACAAAAAGCTAGGAAAGCAGATACGCATTGGATAATGGAATACACTACAAGCCACGAAAAAGAGCTTGTTTTCTCTCCCCTGTAGGAAGGGAGGCTTTGAACATTTTAGCAGTGACATGCCCACATAAGTGTTGTAGAACACCTGTTAAAATCATTTTACTGTATACGTTTATTGAAGGTCTGCTACATGCCAGGCTTTACGTCAGCAATAAAAACAGAAAACTGTTGCTCGCTTGAGGTGTATGTAGTGAGTAAACTTCACTATGTTTAAAAAGCAAGATTTGAAAATACTAGCACAGAAAAGGGCAACCAGTGATAAAACTTTGTATTATTATTAACTACCAAACTACTTCTGTCATCTTCACAAGCACTATATTATAGTAAGTAAAAATAAAATCATTGTGCAACATCGTTAGTCGTCAGGGAAATGAAAATCAAGCCATGACGAGAAGCCACATCACCCCTGCCAAGATGACTATAGTCAGAGAGACAGATAATGAGTGTTTAGAAGGATGCGGAAACACTGGAATTCTCATAGCCTGCTAAGGGGAGAGACAAAATAGTGTAACCTCTTTGGAGGACAGTCTGGCATTTCCTCAAAAGGTTAAACGGAGTTACTGTATGGCCTTGTAATTCCACTCCTAGGTATATACTCGAGAGAACTGAAAATACAGTCTACCATGCAAATTGAACACAAATGTTCAGAGCAACATTATCTGTCATAGCCAAAAAATGGAAGCAACCCATATGTCCTTCAATTGATGAAAAATAAACAAAATGTAGTATATCTACATCATTTACCAATAATTAGAAATGAAAATACTGATGCGTGTTACAACATGGATGAACCTTGAAAAAATGCTGAGTGAAAGAAGCCAGTCCCACAGGCCACACACGCTGATGTATGAAATACCTGGAATAGGCAAACCTATGGAGAAGAAGAGTGGATGAATGGTTGTCCCGAGCTGGGAGGAGCTGGGAGACAGCCCAAGGGGGCAAACTTTCTGTTTTTGGTAATGAAAATGTTCGAAATTTGATAATGCCAATGGCTACACAGCCCTGCGCATATACTAAAGGGCACTGAATTGTATACTTTAAATGGGTGAATTGAATGGTATGTGAATTGTCTCAATAAAGTTTTTAAAAAATCTAATCTTTAATGACATCTTCAAAACTTTTATTCCCCGTTCCTCATGAAACCAGATGACATCCTTCTCAGCACAGAATATATCACAACTTTGGAGCACTTAAAAATACCAACTTTTTTCAATCTTCTACTGGCTATTCTTTTTTTTTTTTTTTTCTGAGAAAACTAATCTTCCAGTTTGGCAGAAAACAATTTATTTTTATGACATCCAAACAATAAGAGAACAGAAGCTCTGATCCATCTGCACTAAAGGTGAGTTAGTCCTTCAACGACAAAGAAATCTAAGAAGTTTTTATGTCTTAACCTAATCACTAATGTAAATGTTTTCAATAATTATTTTTTACTATTTATTTTTCATTAATATAAAGGCTAAAAATTCTAAAGTTGATGTTAAGGTATCATTTCAATTTTTATTTGCTTATAACCACACCCCTAGGAGCCCAGGAGTCAGATGAGGTAAACATGTGGTGAAAGATGTTAAATAATGAGAATAACACAAAAAATTCACCTGTAAAAAAATGTATGTTTGCATGTATGCATGAGTTACTGTGTATTTCTACGAATGCTGAGCGTGTTCAAGTGATCTGGTGTGTGAGTGCTCTGGTCGGAATACCAGCCCAAGTCCTTTTACTGTTCACCCCCGGGTCCTCCAGCATAGTGGAAGCAATTCACACAGGTGTACTATTCCGCTTTACTGGAAATAATATGGCTCCAACTTTAGCTGGAATCCCATGGTTATTTGAAAAGTCGTTTCTGTGTCTAGGCTTTCCTTTTTATACTTTCTGCAACAGCTATAAGCATTTAACTTTTTTTTTCTTTAGGTGTCTCCCTATCAACTCCAATACCCATCTTTACTTACAAAGAAAACAGAAGCCATAGTATGTGTTTCCCTTCACTGTCCCCTATAACTCACCTAGAGCAGCGCTCACCCTTTGTTCACTCATCAGAACAGTAAATAACAATAAAGGGAGTCATCATTTCCTGAGCATGTGCCATGCACCAAGCACTGGGCTGAGTCCTTCAGATATAATAATTAATTTAGATCCCACTCCAATCTTATGAGGTTAAGTATTTCTGGTCCCATCTTAGCTCATGGGAGCTAAGTACCCAGTCCATGGTCATAGCTAGTGAGTGGAAAAAGGGAGATCTGAATCCAGGTCTATCTATAACCACGTCACCCTGCCTCTGAAATGTTCCAGTAACGTCTGTCCGAAGACCTCCACTTCTACTGGGCACACCACATTCATCGGTTACTTTCACGGCTGCCTGATCTTTCTCTGTGTCCTAGCCAGTACTGAGATAAAAACATCTAAATTGCTATCCTCGACTCAAAAACATGGCTTGTGCACTTTAGATTTCCATTTAAACACAGATTTTAATAAAATTACACACATGTCTATATTAGTTACGTTAATAAATTTTAAACCAAATGTAAATAGATGATTTAGATCTTAAAGACAAGTGGGATTGAAAGACTAATGACTTCCACTAAGCTTCCAAGAAAAACTCAAAATATCAGGTTATACTCATAACAGTTATCTCCCTCTCTCTGTTCATCTGCAGAGTGGGGGGAGAAAAGAAATTTCCTGCTTATTAGTTTTTTTCCAGTAATTTCTCCTTTTGGTAGAGAAAGGTTAAAAGCAGTTTAGCAACACAGGCGAACAGAGCTAATGCTTCTTAAGAACAGTGTCTGCCCTTTATTGGTCCTGACAATCATGGGCTCTAATTGGCTTGAGTGAGTTCTCTCACGTGACTTTTAATAACACTTCAGTCCAGGTCTTCAATGGCCCTTCCTAAGCCACATGATATATGGTGCTGCTTACACAGATTTTCAATTCCCTACATCCACACTGCACTGAATCCTTTTCCTTAAGCTGTTAAGAATTGACTTCAACACTGTAATCGCCATGGAAATAAGTACCAGAGCCATCTTGTTCAATATTTCATTCCCAGGCCCTACAGAGTAGATGCTCAGTAAACATTTGCTGTAATAAACGATGACAGGAAAACCAGTTAGAGAACACTGTGTAGCCTGTTATGCTTTTTAATAAAATTTCCCGGGAACAGTTACATGAACTTGTTTTGAATACTATGATATCAAAATTTAGAGCCTACATAATCTTTAAGCTTTAACACAGGATTAGTTTGTTTTTTACAATATTCAGTTTGAAAAAATTTAAAAGCAATTTTAAAAACATTTTCCCATTTCTTTTAATTCAAAATCAAGCAAATAGTGATCAAGAATTTTAGAGAGATGAGAAGGGAGGGAGAAAAAGAAGGGAGAGAAACACTGCAGTGAGAGAGAAA
This sequence comes from Carollia perspicillata, assembly GCA_004027735.1. Lineage (NCBI taxonomy): Eukaryota > Metazoa > Chordata > Mammalia > Chiroptera > Phyllostomidae > Carollia > Carollia perspicillata. Next base: position 52,898 of record PVKM010001565.1, read on the forward strand.
CCTCAATTAGCTGCCTTCCATATGCCCCCCAACTCTAGACCAGAGACTGAACCTGCAACCCAAGCATGTGCCCTGACCAGGAATCGTACTGGTGACCTTTCAGTTTGCGGGATGATGCCCAACCAATTGAGTCACACTGGCCAGGCTAATTTGCGTATTTTCAATTAATATGTATTACTATCTTTTTATACAGTGTAGCTAAAGCTTTAAAGACCGGGTTTTCTTTCACTCAGATCACAATGCAGCTCCCTAAATCCAAAGAGGATGTTAGTTTTATCTGCAGTTCAGAAACAGCTTGTCAATCACTGACATAATATGCACACATATTTATTGCTGCATTCATTTTTAAACAAATACTGCAAAAGAATTCACACAGCGTGAGAAATGTCACCCAAATGCTAAAAAAAAAAAGCCTGTAAATATCAATTCTCAATGGTAGGTACTGGTCTATCACTAAAATGAATATATACTTCTTGTCTACTTTCAATTTTGCAGAATGCTACCCAGTTATAAATAAGGTACAATGAATCAAAATACACAGTTATGTTTTCCCTACCATTTCTCAATTTTCTCCCATTCCCCCAAATCATGATTTATTTGAAAATTAAATAGAAGACTATTTACAGACCTCCATCCATCCTTTTGGAGATAACTGAAGGCTCCATCAACAACACTTGCAAAGAACTGCCCTCCCGTGATGAAGAGGGTATTAACGGTGACCAATCGGCCTCTTAAATTGGGGGGTGAGACCTCGGCGATGTACACTGGCACTGTCATAGAAGCGATGCCTGCAGGGAAACAATGAAGAGTACACATGAGACATTTACTCAAGATTGCTGTCATTATAAATATTAATGGTAGACTAAGACACACACACGCAGGCCTGGTATTCCACTTTAAACAAACATTTACCGCTTATTTAAAGATTCTTTCTCTAACTGGTGACAACTACAGATAAGTAAAGATGTACACGAGATACCAATCTCTGAGTACCATTTTTCATATTACCACCTGAAAGCCTGTAAATGAAATACCTCTAGAGAGCTCAGATAACTTTAGAATGCATATTAAGTGTGCTTTATAATTTCTTGAGGACTAAAAATAGGAAGATGCTTCCTAGATAGAATTAATGAAATATTTTTAGTCTATATGGAAATGTAATCAGACAATGGTGAGAATAAAAAACTACTCCAGAATACATATTAACTACTCAAAGTCATCATTTCCAGGAGACACACCAAAACTCTTCATTGGTTTACCAATGAGAAGTCCATACATTAAATCACCTTATTCAATTGTCTGGATGTAGATTTCAGAAATAGGTCACAGTAAATGGTACTTTGAAAGTGTACAGTTTTCAAAAATGAATGATCTTAACCATGAAATAGATATCTTTATGGTTAAGATGTATTTCTATCTAAAATCAATGCAGCACAATCTATGGTAGCAGTTCTCAAACTCCATTATCACTACAATCATTTACATAGCTTTTTTTCCCAAATAAAGATGCCCTCACCTCACCCACCCAGACGTAAACAGAAAAATGTGGAGTTGGGAGATGAGCCTGTCTTTTAAAAATGCTCCAGGTGACCCTGACGCTCACCATGTATTTACAAAACTACAGGTCCATCGCCCACAGTTTTGAGCCAACCCGAACTTATTTCTAAAAGAAAATCTGGCCTCACTGGTCACATCTAGCTCACTGCCCAGTGTCACTTCCAACATTTAACCTAAAACTAGTACCTAATCAACATACACAAACAGTTCAGGAAGAAAAAAAAACTAAGCAGAGTTAACTAAGAGTATTTAGCCTTTTTATATCTGTAGACATTAAAATCAATCCCTACATTAAATCAGAACACCAGTGGGTTGCATAACAGACCCATCTGCAACGGCTTTTAATGAATCGGTCTGCACGATGCAAAAAGGGTCCTGCACCGAGCGCAGCAGCATGAAGAAGTCCGCCGCTGGGCGCTCCGGGCACGTGCCTGCTGAGGGAACCGTTTCCCAATTCTGGACAGCAGACACCTCCCTCCCGTCTCTGTAACTGCGGTCGGTCGTTGTGCCTCCAGGGACTGATCTGTGTCTCCCCTTGGCTCTGTGCATCACAGGGTGGTCTCTCACGTCCCTCTCTGTGTGGGCGATCAGGGAGGCCCACCAACACCAAGTGTTTTAGACTTCGTGGTATTTATTTGGTGAAATAAACTCTCTCTTGGATGCTACCATCATCTCCAATTTCACCTATTTTGAATTTTATTTGTGTTGTTCTGTCTTTGAGCAAAGCAAATACATAAATGTACAGAAAGACAGGATTTATTTAAGGAACGTATGTTTGCTTCTCGAACATTCCCTGTATTGTTGCCTACCTACTGGCAAGTAGTTACGAAGGTTTGCACACAGCTCAGGCCAGTAAGTCTGAGAACTACACACTCCGTCGTTTCCTGACCATATATGGCAATATGAAAAGCATCTTACGATTTTCTGAGTTTCATAATAAGCATGTGTTAATAAACAAAGTATAGTCTTCACATTTAAATCAGCACCCAAGGAGCTAACAATTTCCATCTGACTGCTACATTAATTTAACAGCACAGACCACCCTAAAATGGTCTTCATCTAACTGGGAAAGAGGAAACATTTGCAGCAAATGTTGACCTTTTTTATTTTTAGTTCTTTCATGATTAAACTTTAAACATTCAGACAACACTAACTGATTGTTTGGATTTATTTTTCTTCTTTGGTCTGGCTGTAAACAGGAATCCAGGTGCTCTCCTTAGCCAGAGGTCTTTCCTCAGCCATCTAGCTGACAGGTGGGACCGTGGAAATCGTGACCGTGGCTTTAGGCAGCCTGTGTTTGTCACAAAGCCCATAGCGTTTACTAGGTAGCAAATGCAGAGGTGTCCCCAGGCCCTTGTAAAGGTTGACTATTAAAGACGAACAGCACAATATTGAAAAGTAACAGATAAATGCAGAGGGAAAAGACTGAAGAACTGCAAAAAGACAGACAGACTCGCTGGATTCAGAGTAGGAAAGAACCTGGAAAGATCTAATAATCAGTGCTCCCATTGACTTAGCACTCTTACAACTTCTCACGTTTGATTGGATTGCTTCCCACAAACTGACTATTTTGTCTAATCCTCAGAACATTCCTTTAAAGGACATATAATTATTCCCACTTTGCCAAGAAGGACTTTACCTCAAATCTCACAATGAGGAAGTAAGTGGACGAGCTGGAATGTGAAGCGGGCAGTGAGGTTCCAGATCCCAGGTGTGAGAGCACCAGACTACAGACTACAGACTGGCCAGCAGACGAGGGCAGGCTCCAGAACCACTGGGTTTAAATCCTAGCCTTGCCATGCACCAGCTGGTTCAGTCTGGACAAGTTACGTAACCTTTCTGGGTCCCCCATTCCTGATCTATATGATAGAAAAAAAACAAAAGTAACTCATCCATAGAAGTGGGGAAAACTCAATGAGTTAATGAATAAAGTACTTAAAATTGTGTCCAGCCTACAGAAAGCAGTTGGTGATGTCAGCAGTATTTCTATTATGATTATATCACTAAATAGAAGGCATTCCAACTTTTTTTATTCAATTTGACCTGTGTTAGGTGCTAGGATTGTGAAAATAGTAAGGGAGCAACACATAAACCCTACTCAAAAAACATGCAGTCAAAAAATGTGACAGCAACATGGTAAGGGTCCCAGGATCACTACACGCACTGCATCTGACAGAGCTGTGCGCTGATGGTACTGGGTGATGGCTAGGAAGGGCTGGGCAGACAATTCTGCAGAAAAGAGCATGAGCTTACAAAAATACGAAGTCATGTGGGATTTTCTCAACGGGCGCACAGAAAGTGTGAGGCAGAACATGTGTAGGAATGAGGTGGGGGAGGCTTACAGGGCACAAGTCATAGAAGCTGCATCCATTTATCAGCGAGTGTCCACAGAATACTGATCCGAGCTGGGCACTGTGCTAAGCACTGGGGACAGAATGCTATGACAGCAGAAAGACATGCCTTCTGTCCTGAGGTTCTACTCAGACAAATGTGTTTGCACAAGTAACTGCATTCCAAGTGTGACGGGTCTTACCAAAGGGGAAGTGTGGGGGAAATGAGCCAATGGCAAAAAGACTAGAGGAGGAATCAGAAAAGCCCAGGGTGAGGTTATATTCAAGCCGAGATCAGCTGATGAGCAAGCTAACTGCAGGGTGGGAGTGGAGAGTGAGAGATACTTTAGACGTCAGACCAGCTCAGAAAAAGGCCTTAAGGCAGGAAGAACAGCATCCTGTTGGGGGGACTATTTCTGGTGACGTGGGCAGAGACCAACCGCACAATACAGAATTGTCAGAGCTATAGTAAGGGTTTGGTACCAAGACGACTCTGCATAATATAAAGGAGGAAGAGTCACAGTTAGATCCATTTTAAAGGATCATTTTGGTTGGAGTAGGGGGAAACTGATCGCAGGGGAGAAATGAGGGGTGTAATGAGTACAGTGACAGCACTAGAAATGGAGTAAAAAAGAGAGATCCTACAATTGTGTATTTTGTCCTGAACTAAAGAGACAATGGACGGAATGGGAAGGATGAGGCGAGGCAAATTCAAGGACAACATTCAGATGTCCAAAACAAGCTGCTAGGAGCTTGATGGGTACTTTGCACAAAGATAATGGATAGTGGAGGAGAAGCAAGTTTGGGTGGACCAAAGGTCAAGTTTAGACCGGTTGAGAAAGAGGTGCCCTGTGAAATATACGAGTAGACAGCAAGTAGACCACTCTGTAAGTACGCTGGGAATAAAGATTATTTATGTGTGAATGTTCCCAGCCTCCCTCTCCTCTCCCTCTCAGTAAGAGTCTATGCCAAAACAACCAACTTCTCCTTCATCCTTAGGGAAAGTTTGGTCTTTGTTAGCCTAGTTCTTGAGCTGCTATCATAATAGACAAGAGGAAAAAGATGGAGGAGAAAACATGGGGCAAAGGTCCAGTTTGTGGGAAAAGTTCAAATGAAAACAGACTGAAGAGTGTTGTGAGTGTAAGGTTCAGGGTCGGAGATCGGAGAAACTGGGAGCCTGAACAAAGCAATCGACTGAGGCTTGATTGAGGGGTGTGAGAGACAGCAGATTTTAAGAAATACTGCTGCCCTGGCCAATATGGCTCATTTGGCTGGAGTGTTGTCAGTAAACCGAAAGGTCACAGGTTGGATTCCTGATCACGGCACGTGACTATGTTGTGGATTCCATCCCAGCTAGACGTGCAGGAGGCAACCCATTGATGTCTCTCTCTCTCACATCAATGCTTCTCCCCTTTCTCCCCCATCCACTCTCTCTAAAAATCAATAACCACGTCCTCAGGAAAAGATAAACAAAAGAAGAGAAATATTGCTGAGCTGTAACCTACATGCTATTATATTATTCAAAACACAAGAGTAGTATTACTTTTCAACTACTTTTAGTTGCTGGATTATAATGCAACTCCAAACAGAGACTGGGCTAGGCAGGGTTTGGGAGCTATGTAAGTATCTGGAGCCCAAAAGGTGCATCTTTGTGGCCAGTGCCCATAACTGAAACCATGGAAACAGAGATCTCACAAAAATGGGTATGAAAAGAATGCCTAGACCTGAGTCCAGAAAAACTGCAATAGTTAAGGTACTTCTGAAGAAAGAAACTAAGCGGAAGCAAACAGCAAGCATCTACCTTACTCTTGAATACAGTTATTGCCTTTTATGTTACCATTGTAATTATTGTGTAAGGTCATCCTATTAACAGGTGGGACAGATATTCATTATCCCTCTAGGGAAGTAAAGAAACCCAGCTTTAGACAGGCAGGCAAGAAAAGATATTCAGAAAGTCACATCATAGCAAATTAATGTCAGAGTGGGTCTCACAGATTCAAGTCCGCTAATCTTTGTACTATGCCATTCCAGGACAGAGTGTCATGCCTCTCTTCAGAATGGCACCCTGTGTAGTCCCTCAAACACATTTTCGTTTGGCCCTATTTCCTTAGCTAGCACACAGGAACTTCTAGCAGCTGGAGGGTCCAAAGTCCTCTGCTCCTCCGCCAGCTGTGTATTTACTGCCACCAGGTATCATGTTGAGGAGCTCAGATGAGTTACTCAGAACACTGAGAACTAAATGGGATTAATTATATATTTTGAGCTTGATGAGTTTAAACCCATAGAACTTCTTTATGAAAACGGAGAACTATAAAAGAATGCTGATGATCAGGAAGAGTAGTCGACTTGGGGTCACTATACTCACATCTGGTCCATATGCAAATGTTACAGGCCTGCCGCCCTACCTTGCTCTCAATAAAACAACTCACACAAAACATGTGTGGACTTCCAAATAAGGTCAGTTTTGAAAAATCTTGGACATTAAGCTATGTCACCCCAAAATCTCCTTTCTACTTTAGAGAAACACATCGCATTCTGTCCCCAAACAAAACTCACTGTTCTAAAAAAGAACACTTAATATTGTATGAGATTCCCCAAAATTAAGAACTATGTGTTTCACAAGTGGATACAATTAATGATATTTAAATTTTAGCAGATCTGTGAAGAGCTTTTGATTTCTTCCCTACTCCAGTGAAGGGGTTCAGAACAAGCTTCCCCAAGAGGACCCACTCAGCATGTAAATTATTTTGAGTGGGAAGCAGCTGAGACCCTGAGGGCTCAAGAGAAATGTTTACGTTTTTCTCCCTTTAAAGAATTTAAATTAGGGGCCCTGCACATAATAAGTTATTACCAGACAAATCTTTCTATGACTTAACAATAGGGCATGGTACTGGACATCTGTTATTCTCATTGTCCTTTAAATGACCTTCCTCCCCTCTGAGGCCCTAAGGCATCTTGCCTTGTCCTGAGTTCTGAATACCATATAGACTTCATTTGAACTGTCTCTGAACCTCTCCTGTGTGTGTGGTGTCTGCCTTTCTCATCTGTGCGGGGCTCTCGTACATATGTACGTAATTAAACATATTTTCTCTTGTTAATCTTTTTGTGGTGATTTAATTATTGGGCCAGCCAGAAGAACCTGGAAGGGTAGAAAAAAACTTTTCCTCCCCCCACGGCAATCATTAATCAAATAAAACACATGTCTGATAAAGAAAGAAAAAATTCTTAACCATCCATACTAAACTCATGAATTAAAATTAGCATAAGGGAAAATGTGTTACAAGTTCCTGGTAAGGACATATTAGAGTAAATAGAACCACAAGAAAAAGCTGTGTTGGTACTGTTTCTGAATATTGTTTAAAAATCGGATTCAATAAAAGATTGTTTCTTACAGAATAAAAACGTCTACATCAATGAAAACTCACTAGGCATGCTTAGTGAAGAGTTTCACTTAGTCAAGAGTTTCACCAAAAAACTGCACCTCAGGCCACACAGCGAAACTGGATTCACACACTCCCACGCGGCCACACTGATTCACCACACAGAGCACAAAACCCTTCTGAGTGCATAAGCTGTGTTACAAAAACCGCTGGAGACCGTTCTAAAGCCCAGAGTCAGAAGTATAAATAACTTCATAACCAAATAACATTAGAAAATCCTGTTGCGATGGGTAAATACCCATGAATCACAGCAGCCTCTTAGCATGATAACGCAGACAGAAACTAATTAGTTTCCCAGAAGCACATGAAGCCACCTTTTAATAATAATGCTTCTTGAACAAGAAGGATTATGATGTCCTAATTTCATTTCGTAAACTATTGCTCTATGATCTCTAAAGGAAGAGCTGTAATAGAGAGAAAGAGATTCTGTCCAGACAAACAGTTTCCCTCACTGTATTTGTTTCAGTTTTGCTGTCCTGCCAAAGACAGGTGCGTCTGCATTCTTGGGAAGTCAAGTAGGTACAGTTTCCAGGCTGCTAACACTCCAGGATTCAGTTTTGATTTTCTTCTAAGAGTAAGGCCTAAGGCACTCACAAAACCTGCTGAGTGACTTCAAAGAGCAATAAGCCCCAACATGACAAAAATACACACAACACAAAATGCTTGCCTATAACAGAACAGCCAGGCTGTAAGAAAGCTGGATGTGGTGTTCAAAAGCTCTTAGCAGAGCCTTGCGGGTACGCTGTCAGCATTTCAATTCAGTGCAGCATCTCATAGCCTAAACAACATTTACATTACTTAAGAATATTCCACTGATCTTCCCATGTCTTGTTTTGCTGGTAACCTCTCAGTAGAGTCTCTATCACATTGTTTGTCCAAACAAGATTACACGCTCACTCATGAGAGTATCTCCCATATCTTCTGACATACAACCTACCAAAGTGTCGAGCACACACCTTGTTGATTAGACCTATGGGATGTATACACAAAACCATGCCCTTTGAACTTACTGTTAATTGACTGGGTTTTATACTAAAAACATTATTCATTAAGGAAAATTTGGAAACTACAGGTAAGAAACAAGGTAAATAAAAACCACACTATCCACAGATAACCACTATTAAAATTTGGTTATAACTTGCAGTATTTTCTGCATAAGTCTGTAGCTTTAACTTATTATATTATGAATATTTTTCTTCTCTTTAAATATTTTTTCTCAAAAAGGGGTTTCAAATTTCTTCCATAAACTAGATGCCAAATAGGTATAAGATATAAAGTACTAAGGAGACTACATACGGATGAAGGTACAACATGCTCCGTAGGCCAAAGAAAACATCCGAACTAGGTACTTCCCCATGCAGCCATGTACAACGATCCAGATACTTGCAAGTCTGGCACCTCTATAATAAAGATCGTTTTAAGTAACACTATACTATTCCAGTATTCAGATGAAGAGAAGTGACATTCCTAGAACACACAGATGAAGAGGGCAGGAAAAGGTCAGAGAAGGAAAGATTTTCTTGATGGGCAGAGATGGCAAGTTAAGAAATACATACGTAAGAAAGTCCTTGAAACAGCACTTAGAGGTTATAAGGGAAAAATAGCTGTATGAAATGCCACAAAAGCAGAAGCGGTGTGTTTTCATACCTGACAAATGGAATTCAGACAGGTTAATAAGAAATCAATACATTTCCTCAAGGCAGTAAATTTAGCAAACAGGAACATAAGTGGTGCTTTGTCATATTTAGCTCTATGTGACACCTAGAGGTAAATGTCTAAGGACAACAATGTGGACCTAAACAGGAGCTAAAGGCCTATGCATCACCTGAATACAGATTGTAATTGAATAGGTATAGACAGAATATATAAGAAACATGTACAGATAGCCCAGGGCTAGAATTTGGTTGCAGAAATTCTCACGCAATAGATATAAAGAATTGAGAAGTAAAACAGAAGAAACTATTAAAGGAAATATTAACATAGAAATCAATATAGGAATGCAACACCCCCCCAAAAAATACTTTTAAGCTGTACAATATAAGGCCTAGTCTTGCCTAAAAAGCAGAAACAGCCCTGGCTGGTGTAGCTCAGTGGATTGAGCATGGGTCTGTGAAGCAAAGGGTCACCAGTTTGATTCCCAGTCAGGGCACATGCCTGGGTTGCAGGCCAGGTCCCCAGTGGGGGACACATGAGAAGCAACCATACATTGATGTTTCTCTCCCACTCTTTCTCCTTCCTTTCCCCTCTCCCTAAAAATAAATAAATAAAATATTTTTTTAAAAAGCAGAAACAGAGAGTCACAATGAGGAAATTGGCTTAACTAAAAAGACAATGGAGTGAACCTGAACAGGGAAACGGGCAGGGTAAGGAAGAATGGCAAGACCACTAAAAATTAACAGAATATATAAATAAGTATACGAAGTAAGTATCAATTGGAGGCAGTCAGTAACAAAAATAAAGCTGGGTAACATTTGAGAAAGCATGGAACATCAATTTCAGATGCTGTCCAAGAATGGAGAGCAAAGGAAATTAAAATAATAAAAGATATTGTTGAAAAAGAAACCATTATACAGTAAATAAATATGCCCAGGGGTAGTAGGTAGTAACGGCTAAAGACATCCTGTTTTGCACACTTAACAAAATGATTTTGGTTGGGGGGGGGGGGCAGCAAGAAAATCCCAGCTTATCTACACAGTAACAACCGCCGGGCAATATGAAATGCCACAGAGCAACAGCTGCAGACCACTGGGAGAAAATGCTGTGATCCAAGTATTTTGTATCTTGACAAGTCATACAATCTCACATAACCAAATAGCATTAGAAAGTCCTGTTGCAATGGATAAATATCAGAATATACACAACTCAAACTATTTTTGAAACAACCTCTAAAAACACCTAGATTAACAACAACAGCTTAAAGGATAGGGAAGTTTCGCTATATACAGCTCGGAGAACCTGCCCCTCGCTGAGTCTGGACCACAGAAATCTGAGTGAGTAAACCACACACTGAGTGCTCCCTGGCTCCTCCCCTCTCCCATTTCCAAGAAACACCTGGCTGGAGCTCCACAGATACACCCTCTTGGCTTGCCTGATAGTCGCTTCAAAGAATCAATTGGTCTTCTTCTGTCCCAGAACTTGGTAACAATGGGTAAACATTTTACTTGGTTAGAACGTTATGCCTGAATAACTATTTTAAAATCTTCTCTACCTAATATTTTTAATGTTCAAAGAGGCATAGAATCATAGAGCAACATAATGTCCATCTTCACTAGCAGAGATCTCTACTGATGATTTCCTGTGTCTCTAAAAGGTAGTCGAAGTGACCCGGGCCTCTGAGTTTTGTAAAGTGGTAAAAATCGTCTAAACCACCGACCAACCGATAATATCTTTCCCGGCCTCTTCTAATTATCTTTCCATCTACAGTGTATGAGTATCTCTGTGCAGCTCACAGTTAAAAATCAGCGTAAGGAGTAAAACCATTACCAGGTAAAAATGAAGAGGACAAAAGTCTCACTTTTAAGATCTACAGTGATACACAACATAATTTTCCATGCTTTTCTCTAATAATCCATGGAACTCCTGGGAATCTATCACAAAACTGTAAACGTTTGATGAGTAACAAAGTCAAGTTAACTTCCATTTCCTTTTATTACTCTGAAGCACGGAATTATTTTCTACATGTATACTTTTAGCACTTATTTTCCAAGATACTTTTGACACAGGAAATGCAAAATTTGCTAAAAAGCTTTGGTAAGAATGAGAACGAGCCACAATGACATGAAACACAAAGTCTGCTCCTAGGAGCTCTGGTTCTGCGTCAAAGGGCTGCAGGGAAGCGAGGTCGCTCCGATGACAAGAGGGAATGGGGTGAGGGAGAGAGGGAAAAATCGTTACGTTCCCTTTAGCACAAAATGTATTTCAATAAACAAAGCAAATTTTACATTTTGTTCTTCGGTAACCAGAAATACATACATAAATCAAAGACTGTCTAGTTGATCCTTTGAAATGGGAGGTGTCATTCATGGTGAAACATTAACCTTTTCCAAGACTGTTTCTTGTAAGGTCTAAAGAGAGTACAGGGATCCTTAACATTTAAGAAAGATGATACGCAAGATGCCTGTAAATATGGCTCACTGCCACTCGTAGAAACTCAGCCTCCCACTGATGAGACAGGCTGGCAACAGGCATATACAACTACCATTTTTCAGGTACCTATTTGACACCTTCTGTTATTCTGCTATAGAGATATTTCTACGTCCACCCCTCTGAACAACTTTTACCTCAGGAAATGAGATACAGCTGTACATTTCAATAACTAAAAACTCTCCTAGTGAAGTTTTGTACATTGAGTGCTCTACTATTGGTGACATTTCAATCTTAAGGCTAATAAAATACAGACTGAAAGCTCAGTTCCAGGACTACTTTCCAGAACTTTCACAAACAACCGTTCCCCGCTACTTACTTGAAACCTAGACTTGTTTTCCCTCTGATAGACAGGAGAACAAGGAAATATCCCTGCCGACAACCCACTGAAGCATGATGTCTACATCTGCATTAGTATAAAACTGGGGAAAACGCAGCTGCTATGTCTATTCGGAGCACATAGCCGCTACGAAAAGGGCTTTATTTTTTCACTTCCAAGTCAGTACGTCAAAACCCTCTCGCCCAGGAGCTTGCCAGCAACTTCGCACTAATTACACCATTGCCATAGCGATGGAAAGACTACAGCCACACACGTCCACTTGGACCACCAAGCCTGGGCTATTTATACCTGCAAGATGACCCCAAGAAAGTCTTCGAGAACAGACTAAGTAATTAAGCTGTATAATTCCAAAAATGTTGAAGACTTGACTTGACTCTGTTATATTCAGCTTACCTCAGGAAAACAATGACTACATAATTTCATGAACTATTTTTTCCCTTTTGGTAAAACTAAATATCAATGCTTAGACAATATATTAAATACTGGGCTATTTTTCTCCAGTGGACTTTGTATTAAAAAAATCTTCAGTATCAATTATAAATATACTTTCAAATATCAGTCTATTTCTCACAACAGGAAGATCTTAAATTTTTAAGATATGTTTCAAAAGTAAATAATAAATGGGATTTTCATGTATTCCTTCCTAAATAAAAATACCTAGCATGGAGTAATTATTTATTGATGAAAGGAGGAAGGAAAGAATAAAAATGACAATAATTCTCAAAAAGTTAATGGATCCCCACCGTGCAACTGTTTCTCATGATCAAGAGAATCTCACTCCAAGTAAGTGTCCCACCTCTTTCCACTTTGTCAAATCACCAAAATAAGAGTCCGTTATATAAACCAGTTATATCTCATAGTAATACTGCAGCATATTAAGTTTCCATCAGGACAAATATGACAAAATATTTAATGAAGACTCTTAATATTCCAGCAGGGATGCCATCTGAGGCTGTCATAAAGTACTGAAGTGTTAGTGGTGAGAAGCACAGGAGGGATACTGGTGAATCTTTAGTCATATTACCAAAAATCCTTCAAAAACCTGCACTTACGTGGATAATTAATTAATTAAATCAGAACTTACTAAAATAAACTTCACTATAAAACTGTTTCAAAGAAAAATTAACTTTTTCCTTAAAATAAACACTTTAAAAACTAAACAGTGATATAATCATAATTAAATGACAAAACAATAACCTTATTTTTTGTTCATAATATAACTCACTTAGCAAATATTATGTATGCTGTATGCAGATGATACCAGGAGTTCTAATTCGATCTTAAAAAGATAATAAGCTAGCTGAAAAATTATAAAGTGGATTACGAATATTTAAGTGAGACAAAGAAAAATGAAGGTAACCCTAGTCCAAGGTAGGTTTCAAAAGCGGGATTATCAACATGAAAATAACCTGCTGAGATTATACAATGATTATACAGTAGTCCACCTCATCTGGGGTTTTGCTTCCTGTGGTTTCAATTACCTGCAGTCAACCACAGTCAAAAAAAATTACACAGAAAATTTCAGAAATAAACAATTCGTAAGTTTTAAATTGAGTGTCATTATGAGTAGTGTGATGAAGTCTGGGACCATGCCCCTCCACCCCACCTGGAAGCTTAATCATCCCTTCGTCAGTCTCCATGCACTCCACCCGGTACACACTCCCCACCCACTTGTAGCCACTGCAGCTATCAAATGGAATGTCACAATATTGCCTCGCCTGTATTCAAATGACCTTATTTTACTTAATAATGCCACACTGATATAACTTACAGTATTATTGTAATAATTGTTAGTTATTATTCTACTTTATTATTAGTTATTGTTATTAATCTCTTACTGTGCCTAATGCTTAATTTATAATTTAAATCGTATCATAGGCATGTAGGTATAGGAAAGAACATAGTGTGTGGGCATATAGATATAGATACAGATACAGATACAGATATAGATACAGATACAGCTGTAGATACAGATACAGCTATAGATACAGATATAGATACAGATATAGACACAAATACAGATGTAGATACAGATACAGATACAGATATAGATACAGATATAGATACAGATATAGATATAGGTAGATATAGACACGGTTTGTACTACCCATGGTTTCAGGCATCCACTGGGGGTCTTAGAACACATCTCTGTAGATAAGGGGGGCTACTGTAGATAAGGGGGGCTACTGTAGAGCCTTCTGGCTATTTTACTGACATACTCACGTTTCTTTCCTACCCCTTAACACCTGACCATTTATACTGCCTATTAGCATTCTATCAAAATTCTATATGGCCCAGACACTTTATAACTTCTAAAATGCAACCTGAAGTAACACAAAGAGCCAAATAATTTTGAGAGGAATATTTAATTTGGATCCTATATTACAAAATTTAACCACAATAGAGACAGACAAGGTGCACTAGAAGATGAACAATAACAGTATTTTGAATGCCTACTAGGAGCCAAAATTTACATACATGCTTTCTTTTTAATTCTCACAACCACACTTCGAAATAGCCATTGTTAACCCATTTTACAACTAGCTATAGACTAAGAAGCTTGGGAAGAACAAAACTCCCAACGTCACACAGCTCCTAATGGCAAGACTATCTGATCTGAGTACCCACGGTTATGTAGCCAAAAAGCCTCTCCACAGGCATCGGTACATGGCCCACTTTTCAAAAGGGTTTTAGGAAACGTACACATTAAAAACAATTCAGGAAAGCACAGGGGCACACACGCAAAATTCAGTGGAGCTGTCTAATGGATGTACCTAAACATAGACATTTGACATTAAATATTTACTAAAGTAACTTTAAGTCCCCGCAACCAGAGTCTCCAGTTAAGAGGTCTGGCCAGCAAACTTGCAGCCTGCATCTCATGATACATAAAGCAGTGAGTGAAGACAAGCTGCACTCAGTGTGATATTCGGTTAATGGCTCCAGAGCCAGCCATAAAACAAACCCATAGACATTCCTTCTAGTCTCGCTTTCCTAAAATATTACTATTACGTGAGCCTCTGGTCGAAGAACTAACATGCGCTTTTTTATGAAATGACAGGGTAGTAAAGGCTTTCGGCTCCTTACAACTTCATCTAATGAACATTCAGTATGAGAAATGCCCCACTGTGGTCTAGAGGTAGAATTAAGATGACAATGAGCAATAATAATCCATCATAGAGATGTAGAGAACACAAGGAGCCTGTCATAGAGCTGAAGACACAAAACATACAGTCAATTAATAATGCATCCCAACATGTGTGAAATGAACACTGATGACCTGAAGTGCCCCTTTGGGTTTGTCAGGCAGTTTCATGGAAGAACCAGGCTTGCAAGTAGAAAGGAGGTCAGTTAATGAAAGGGAAATTATTCCCTGTTAATGAGTAGTTACCCCAGTCACATAACTGTCAAAAGCTAAATGCCAAAGTTGGGGGGTGGGGTGTCTTCTTTTTTTAAAGAGTCAAAAGATATAAAAATCCTGAAGACTTAGTTTTAATTCTCTTAAGGAAATTAATTTCAAACTACTACAGCAAATCACATTTGCTTTGCAGCATATGGAGAGAACAAAGAATTTGGATTTCAGTAATAGACAACACCCAATTTGTAGCTCAGCCAACTTACATTTGAATGTAACCATGGCAAATTATTTGACCTATCGGGTTCACCCATCTGTAATACGTGGGTGAGAATATTAGCCCAAGGGGCTTTAGGGTTCCGTTAGATAATGTACTGGGGAAAGTGCAAGTGCTCATTTTAATATCTAAATTCTTTAAAGGCAAATTCTCAGTCTGAACTGAACAAGCTTTTCTGCTTTTTGTATTTCAGAATGGTTTCAGTGATTTTAATCTTTAATAATAAACTGGGACTGTTCTTTAAATACAGTAAACATGGGAAATATTATTTTCAAAATCCTATTTCAACCAGCTCCTTTTACTTATAGACCAGTACTAATTCTATGGAATCTGTAACAGTTCCTACTATCCTTCTATTATCTCTTTAAACATAGCTTTCTATTATTTTTCTTCTTTATTCTGATATTAATTATTAATTTCTTACATGTCTATTCAGGTCACCAAATGTATAAGTTGCTGGTGACACACAGAAGAAACTAGAAACGTTATAGTCAGTGTGTTTCTGCAGATTTCTTTTCTCTCCCCAACTTTATATTACTCAAAGAATGTGTCCTACTAATTTTTTCATTGGCTTTCTCTCTTCTCTCCCCTCTTGACTGTTAAGCCTCATAAACAGGATGCTTCTAGTGAAAACTGTTTGTTCTTATTGTGACGATCATGTACCTTGTTGCACAGAGTTTAACCTTCTGAATATATGAGGCAGTTATCTAAATTTAAAAATAATTATGGAAGTGATAATCTACCAAATGGAAAGATGGGTACAATGGATAGCTATCAAAGTAATTACTTAATCTGAGTTCCCCTTTTTTTGGTTTTTCTTGTCCAAATATGAAGTGACCCAAAGACGGGACCCGGGAGAAAGGGCTACAGAAAGGCTAAGAATTGCCCGAGGAGCCAGTAGGTGGCCACAGCGCTCACCTGCAGGGCACTGGACCCCGGTGAACCAACGACTCATGACCAGCCATGTCTAGGGCTGTCTAGACAAAATGGGCAGAGAAAGGCAGTGTTTATACATTTATGTCTCTGATGAATGTTTAATGTGTAAGACAACTATATGCTTCACAAACATCTAATAAAAAATGAAGTATAAGGAGAACCTACAGTAAGTTTGCAAATATTAGATACTTAAAATCTGTTGAGGAAGAAGAAAAAATAGAATTTACCTAAGATCTCAAAGTATTTATGGTATCCACTAGGAGAAATATTATATTCAAAAAAGGATTCACAGCTTAAATAAAGAAACTGCATATTATACATATTCATTACGTTTCTAAACAATCCTTTTGATGGTATTCAGTAATAAAGTTAATTCCTTTTTGTACCCATTCAATAAGATGAAATATTAAATGTGTAAAAAACAATACAAATTTTACATGCCAGGCAATATGATCACAAAAAAGTCAGGAAAAGAAACTTTCCTGGACTATGGTGTCCAATATAATGGCTGGCATTTCTGTACCAGTACATTTTATTTTAACCCATTAGCAACTACTAAATTAGAAGCATCCAGAGATGTTATTCTGCTTCCATGGAAATGCAGAATATATGCATTAATTAGGCTTGTGGTGAAAAAATAGGAGAGAATGGTACCTACCTTCTACAGGAAGTAGTTTCTATAATGTAGTGCTACGAATGTGTTCATATAACATAGTGTATTATCCACTTAATAAACATCCCATGCCTTAAAATCTCCTGATCATTTGCCATTTAAATATTTCTCAGGAAAGGCATTAGTCAGACATTTTTCACTTGCTATGACTTAAATTTTGGATTAAAACCAACAGGTTTCACATTAAATCACTACTGTACATCTCTAATTTTATATGCTCACTATGCACATGTAATGAGTTTAAGAGAGCTCTCTGTAATCATCACGAGAGCTGAACTATTCTTACGGCTCCTTTCCCTAAGAGGTGGTTTATAAACAAATTCTTGGTTGAAGGGACCCAAACACCAATGCTGTTAAAAATCAAGGCAGTAAGACCAGGCTCTCAGACTTCCGTACATTATGATCTCAACTGATACTTAGGATTACCTTCTGAAATAAGCAGGACTCATTAAGAGCCCAACTTTATACAAGGAAACTAATGACCCCACAGGTTACATGCAGTAATTCGACGTATGGGTTAGAGCTACGGTTCCCACCTGGGGACAATTCCTCCCTCCTCACATCCCAAGGGAAGCGGTTCCTTTAGCATTGTGTAGTAGAGCTGCTAACAATGAATACTCAGTTTTCTTCAGAGAATGCCTTCCTTTTGCCTTCATTCCTGAGAGAGAGATTTTCACTAGATATCAAGTTTTTCATCAATAGCTTTTTCAGCACATTGAAGGTTTCTTCCTGTTTTCTGGCCTCCATGATTCTGACGAGAAATCCACAATCATTTGAATCATGGGTCCCTTGCATATATACTGCAGTGTTATTTTTTTTCTCACTGCTTTCAAGTTTTTTTTAAATCTTTGCTTTTCAAAAGTTTGATTACAATGTATCTGAACCTGTGTTTTTCTCATTGCTACTGCTTGAAATTCAGAATTTCTTGGATCTCTCCAGTTTTTGTCTTTCACCAAATTTGAGGAGTTTTCAACCATTATTTCTTCAATTA
This sequence comes from Carollia perspicillata, assembly GCA_004027735.1. Lineage (NCBI taxonomy): Eukaryota > Metazoa > Chordata > Mammalia > Chiroptera > Phyllostomidae > Carollia > Carollia perspicillata. Next base: position 70,940 of record PVKM010001565.1, read on the forward strand.
TTTTTTTCTGCACCTGACTCCTTCCCCTCTTTTTCTGGATTCTAATGTCGCAAACTTTAGACCCTCTAATGTCCCACAGGTCCCTAAAGCTTTCATTAATTTTTTTCAATTCTTCTCTTTTGTATAATTTCTACTGTCTGGATAATTTCTATTGATCTTAAATTCACTGATTCTTCTGTTATGTTCCCTTCTGCTGTTAAGCCCACACGAAATAGTTTTTAATTTCACATGTGGTTGCTTTTCAGTTCTGCAATGTCCATTTTGTTCTTTTTTAGAGTTTCTAGTTTTCTAAGAAATGCTATTTACCAGAGTGTTCACTCTGACCTCTTATATTCTGGTTATAAAAGCTGCATTACATTCTTGATAAATCCATCATCTAGGTCATCTTACAATTAGCATCTTTTGATTTTTCCTTTGAGAATTGGTTAGATTTACCTGGTTCTTTGTATGTCCAGTAATTTTGGATTATATTCGGAACATAATATTATGTTGTGAGTCTCTGGGTTCTACTCAAGTTCTGTAGTGAATGTTATTTTTTTGTTCATTTGAACAATCAACCAAGTTAGGCTCAAGGCACCAGTTCTGCCCTACGTTCCGTAAGAGATATTTCAGTGTCAATTAAGTTTTTAATAGCCTATGTTATTTGAGTTATTTAGCGGACAGTCTGGGACTAGAATGGTAGTTTATACTGTAGTTCGATTCTCAAAACCTTGTATGCCCCTTTGGGTTTGGTCTGTGGATGTACAGCTTAGGGGTGAGCTTGTGACTTGTGTTTGTCTACACAAACTAGGGGACCCTCTTTTTCAGCCCTTTCCTCTGTAAGATTTCTGACACTCTCTGGCTCACAGGGACCCCATTTCCCAATCCACTGTCTGGAAGGCCAGGGTTTCCATCAAAACTTGAATCTTCTACACTGCCGTGCAGTTCCACATATCTGGGACTGCCCTTGGGGCACAGTGGCAAGAGAAATTAGAGAGAAAAACACCAGTGACTTCTCACACACTGTCTGTACCCCAGGGACCCCCTTCTATCTCCGCCCCTTGGTGCTCACCCCACTGCCACCCCCATGGCAGCAGGGAAGCTCTGTGCCTGGGGCTCGCCCAAGGCGGGGCCAGCAGAGAGAAAAGGGGGCAAGAGGATGCATTTCTTCCACATCCGCTGGCTTAAGGGGGTGGTGGCGTCCCTCTTCACAGTCCTCCAGCTGGGGGCGGGGTGTATCTCGAGTCTTTTCTGCAGTTCTTCACCACGCAGTCCTAGGGCTCCGCCCACTCTCACGCCATAACCAGAAGATGAAGTGGAAAAATACAAACAGTAAATTCACTGCCACCTCAGTCTTCAAATGTTGACTTCCCTCCCCTCCCATCATTTATTTACTTTTTTTATGGTTCTCAGCTACATTGTGCATTACTTCCAGAGCTTTTAGCTGTACTCAACGGAGAGGCAGGATGTAGAGGACTCACTCCATTTGACTAGCATCAGAGATCACTCTCATATTTTGAAACGCAACTGTCTTCCTTACAGCACAACAGTATAGCCACAAATATAAAACTGGGAGGCAGAAGAAGACATTCCAACAATATCAGTAAAAATTAAGCACTCAGGAAATGGGGAATTGGGCCAAACACTTTTTAACTGATATGTTCAAATGTATCTAATTAAAGATGAAGTGTGTGTCTGGCAGGGCAATAGCAAAACATCCATCTATTTTAAGAGACTGTAAAAATAATCTAACAGGAAACTTCAGACTTGGTTTGTGCTTTCTTCTCCATCTTCAATACATAGGAATACTTCTGAATACTAGCACCAGGCTCTTAAGTATTCACTGGTGTGTTCCACCACCAATAACTACTGTGAAACCATGTCGGTTGGCTTAGAATTGTGTGGCCTATGAAAACACAAAGCCACTTTTCAATGCAACAGCTTTCCATTAAAAAACACTCTTTCAGAGACGGTACTCTTCAGCTTCAACAAGATGCCTTAAATAACAAGAAACACAAAAATAGCCAGCAAGGCAGGCTTGCTCTGGAGCCAACAGAGTTGGCTCCAGGAACAAAGCCCAACCGAAGTCAGGTCATTCCGCTGAAGAGCCGTCTGGGACTGAGCACCAGTTCTCAATGGAGGCAAACAGCAGTCTGATAGAAAGTCAAGATGTTTCAGAGAGGTGCAAAAGGCTTCACTATAGAACAGCACTGGACTTAAACCCTCATTTTCATAATGAAAGTCTCATTTCCAAAATTATAAGCTGTTAAATAGGTTAGGTGACTAGGATTGAGCGCTTGCTCTCTCATTTGCTCCCTCTACACCTCTCCCTCTCTCCTCTCTCTCCTCTCTCTCTCCCTCCCTCCCTCCCCTGGCACACCCTGTTTTTCTGTCCACATCACATTGAGCAAGGGGCCTGAGTAGGTTGCAGATAAGCTCAACACTCTCTTTTCTTTCCCCTCATCCAGTTAATGAGGCTGTAGTGCTAGAAGCAACTTTGTCCAGAGCCTAATAAAATTCCCCTGCTTTATAGCAAAGAAAACAAGCTAAGAGAGGTGAAGTGACTTGTCCAAAATGGCATGTTTCAGTGAAGAGTTAAAGCTAGGCCACGGCACAGGTGTCACATCCCAAGTTCCTTCCACTGCCCCCTGCAGCCCGCTAAGCAGGAGCAGAAACAGAGACCCTTCCAAAGCAACTGCACTGGGAGGTGCTGACCCCAGCACCAGTGACAGACGCGCTGGCAGTCAAAATGCAGGGGGCCCAGGCGAGGAGTTTCTAAAAATCTCCCTGCCCCACCTGATCTCACCATTCCGGAAAACAATGTAATTTGAAGCCTTCTCATTCTATCTATTCATAAAAATAAATAAAAGTAAACACTTTTTTTGCTATGATAAAAGTAAATGTGTCTTTTCTTTTGGTGCCACTTGTTTTCTTAACCAGGGGCCACCATTCACATGGCAGAATTAAACCTTAAGTGGGAAATAAGACAGGCCCTCAAACAAGAAGTCAATGTTCATTCTCATGTTTCATCCCTCTGGGTAGGAAATATTTTATTTTCCCCCACTGGTTAAAAACACCACCTGCTTTTTCTTATTACATCAACAGCAGAAGATAATCCAGACAATTGAGTTAAAAGCTAAACAGAAACTAAGAGGAAAAAACAAAAGAGGCACTGTTGCCCTTGTCCACAAGCAGAAAGACCTGTAACAAGAACAGGGCATTCCAGGTGCCAGGACCCGGCTGATGGGCAGAGCGAACGGGTCAGGTGTGCCTCTAAGGCCCAGGACGATCCCGGTTTGTTCCCTTGACCGAACACTGTGATATGTGTCTGGAGAAACCTGACAACTTGAGAGATGACCTGCTAAGCTGGTCCTCTCTTTCAGTCACCAAAAGCCAGTCCCAGAAAACACGCTTCGCTGTGTCATCCCAAAAGGTAAATCTAGGCCTTGAGACAGGACATCGCAACCAACTCTAGAAGTGCAGCATCTCCCCTCCCTACTGCTGCCTTAGCTCTGTCGGTGGAGGTGAAGAATACACATCCCTTCCTCAGACTGATTGCATGAGACACCCAATTGTCTTCTGTGGTTACTGGTGCCACAGCCACACACACACATACCTCCACACACACCCCCTCCTCAACACTCCATGCACCCCGTTACCATCTTCAGCTGCAGTTTTCATTCAAAAAGGACTCATCAGAAATGTAAAAGCAAACAGTAAATACCTTTTAAAAATAAATGCTAATATCTAACTGGCTTTCCAAAGACCCCGATAAATGTTTCTAAGACTTGGAAGCTACTGTTCAGGAGCGTAACCTGAGTTTCAGAGTGCGGTATGTCTACAGCACTTAGTAAATCTCTTCTCCTTTCTTTCCCTCTCCACCTTCTCTTCCATTCTCACTCCTTAAGTGGCCACATCAGTTGCATTAATACGGTAGAAGCAACTATCAGATCAGGTTAAACTTTAAATTAAAAGGAACTACGTTTTTAGATTCACATGGCCTTCCAATGACCTTCTTCCTCTACATGAAAGTTACCTCCAGTAGAAAACTTTCCACATATTTGTCCTTCCTCCTATTCTTTTTCTTTCCAGTGCTCTTATTCACTTATTCTACTAGTATTTACTAAATGCCTACTATGTGCCGGAAGCTGTGATAGACTCTGGGATGGCTGAAAAATAATGAAACGTTGTTCCTATCCCTGAGGAACTCAAATCTCACTAGCGAGCAGAGAAAGCCAACACCACCAAGTATTTATGTGTACCAGGTACCTTTACATAATGCTACCTAATTTAATACTCATCAAACCACTATAAAGTAGATAGTTTTCCTTATCATTAATGCTGAGAAACCAAGGATTCTCCCAAGGGTCAGTAAATCACAAGTTTATGGAGCGACGCGCACTACAATCAATATAAAGATCCTTTTACATTGTTTCACTGAGGCAGATACATGGTAGACACATTAAAATTAAAATGCAACAGTGGTAACTAATAGCTACCATTTGTGATATATTTATTATACACCAGGCACTGTTCTAAGAACTCTCTGTACAGTTTGTCTTAATTACTTCTTATACCAACTCTGTGAAACGGGAATTCCTGCTAGCATCCTGCAACAGCAGCTGGAGAGGCTGC